>PISX010011559.1:46345-64813 GCA_004024625.1 Mellivora capensis | reverse complement strand
CATCAGAAAGGATGAATACCCAACTTTTGTAGCAACATGGATGGGACTGGAAGAGATTATGCTGAGTGAAATAAGTCAAGCAGAGAGAGTCAATTATCATATGGTTTCACTTATTTGCGGAGCATAACAAATAACACGGAGGACATGGGGAGATGGAGAGGAGAAGGGAGTTGAGAGAAATTGGAGGGGGAGATGAACCATGAGAGACTATGGACTCTGAAAAACAACCTGAGGGTTTTGAAGGGGCGGGGGGTGGGAGGTTGGGGAACCAGGGGGTGGGTATTATGGAGGGCATGCATTGCATGGAGCACTGGGTGTGGTGCAAAAACCATGAATTCTGTTACGCTGAAAATATAAAAAAAAAAAACAACACCATTCTGCAAAATTTGAAGTGATGCTCAAAATCCAAGGAACACATAAAATAGCAAGTGGAAGTGGGTTTCCCCCCTCAGCTATTTCACCCTATAAAACATTAAGTCAAAGGGCCAAATACATGAGTCTTATTAATAAAAAAAAAATAGTTCAGAATGATGATAAAAACTACTAAGTGAAAATTTACCAAGTTGGAAAAAAGCATTAAGAAAGATTATACTTGCAAAAGACATTTCCCAACATTATCCTCATCCTTGTATTTAAAAGTGTGCCAAATTTTCAGATAAACTGCTAAAAAAAAAAAAAAAAAAAAAAAAAGCAAAACAAAAAACCGGCTATGACCACAGCTATTTGTGATCACAGTGGATACTCTTCCCTACTGCTCTCGTACTTACTGCTATGACAACTTTCTGTCTCCCTATATTTAGGTCAATGGAAGCACTCTTCTACAAGGGAATGATGAGTGTCACGTTCTACTGAGTATCATGTTCCAAACTAACAGGAACTTTCACTACTTAGCAAAACTCAAAATCTGTCATTTACCATACTGAAGTCATACATTTAAAAGAAAAATGACCTCTTTTTCTAGATGCAACCTTTAAAGACTACTAAACTCATTTCCCAAAATGCTTAAAACTATTGGCCACATTCTTAAATATCAGCTTTTAAAATTCAGGCAGTGGTTAAACTACTGTTCAAAGACAAACGTTTGGTTAAAAACTGCAGTGAGTGAGAAATGAGAAACCAGCTATCTTTTGGTTTTGCTTGATGCTAGTAAGGCCGCTGATGTGGAACTGTACTGTATTTACGGTGAGGGCAAGAATGGTGGCTGTGAGGTGAGCCCTGGATCAATCCCTCATCCCTAAGCTCTCCTCCAGTACAAGGACCCAGACTCTGGACAGATTCACAGAGCTGGCTGCCTTGGCTGCAAAACTGTGTTATGTGTTTTCACTGAGTTTCAGAAGAAGTGTGACTTAACATCCAACATTCTGTACTTGGGGGGAAAGGACAGGGGAAAACTTGGGGCATAGGATAGAACACTGTACTCTTGAGTGATACATTCCAAAAATCACAGGGCATCTGGGTGGCTCAGTTGGTTAAGCGTCTGCCTTCGGCTCAGGTCACGATCCTGGGGTGGAGCCCTGCATTGGGCTCTCTGCTCAGCAGGGAGTCTGCTTCTCTTTCCCTTCCCCTGCTCAAGCCCCTCCTTCTCTCAAATAAATAAAATCTTAAAAAAAAAAAAAAACATTTAATTGAAGCCTTCTTTTTAGAGGAGCAAGGGGTATACCATATTCTAAATGGTATAGTTTCTTCCCTTCTCATCTAGTATGAGTGTCTCTGACCACTGGCAAGCTTATAATCAGTGATGTTTTTGATGATTACTAATAACAGATGGTATCGGCTTTTCTTGAAAATGCACTGCTAGTTTCCTGTGTTACCCTAAATAGACAGCTGAATGCAACAATTACAGATTGCATGCTTCATTCTAAGAGGTGAAACAATGAGGGAAATTTTGGACCTTCTAGGTGAGAAGGCAAATTTAAGGCTCACAATATAAACCTTAAGAAGGCCACCATTTTCTAGCACAAGCCCACAAAGACTCAATTTTGGGGAAATCTGTACCACTTCTTTTTTTCTCATTTAAAAGAATCCATCTGATTACTAGATAACAGAACTCAGTAAACAGCCTGGCTTTGTTCCTTAGGCGAGCTTAAATTGCTGGAAAGCACCTCTGCACCTCCCCGCCCCCACAAACTCCTCCTGACTGGCCCCATCAAGCCCCCTCACACCCCCTCACTCTGTTCAGTATGATGGCTCTGGCACTGAGGTATTTTTCTCTACTGAAGTGCCCTTTGTTCCTTATTCAACACCAATGTCAAATACAGACTATGGAGTACCTACCATGGGCTCCCCTATTGGACCATTAGCAGTTTACAGTAGGGACAGGGTATGATATTCCTGTCTTCCCAGAGCCCGACAAGAAAACACTAACAGGGCTTTTTGAATGAACATGTGCCTAATAGAGGGAATTTCTTTTCTTTCTGCTGTCAAGGTGTCTTAGGGTATGCAGGGATAGCTGGAGGGGTCGTAGATGTAGTTTTCTATTCAGTTAACACATATGAAACCCCAAGTCTGCAGGTCAATGTACTATGAGGAGTTACCTTGTAGCAGAATACATACAAGTAAAATTTTTTAAAAGACCAACCTACCTTGGCCCCACAGCCCCCTCTATCACCCCACTTTTCGGCTCCCCTTCACAGAACTTCTCTTAAGGATTATCTCTACTCACTGTCTCCACTTCTTAGCCCTATTCTCTCCTCATCCAACTCCAAAGCTTCAGTTTAAACCATGCCATTGAGATTGCTCATTAAAATCATTAACGCCTCCATCTGGCAAATTCAAGGGTCACTTCTGAGTCCTCATCTCATCTGACCTCTCAATAACACTAGATTCTTGAAATAACTTGGTTCACTTGGTTTTCAAGATACCATAACTTTTACATGTTTCTCCTACTTCATCAGCTATCTACAGTTGTATCACGTAACCTCTCTCTGTGGCTTTAAATACTACATATATGCTGATTCCCAAATTTATCTTCTCAATTCTAGATTATACACCTAACTGCTTGAAATGCCTACAGGTGCCTTACATTTAAACTGTTTAAAACAAAACTCTAGATTTTCCCCTCCCAAATCCTGCCATTTCAGGGAGTGGTGATTTGCTCCCTCAACATCCTGTTGCTCAAGTAAAAGTATGCAGGAACAATCTCTGATTTTGTTCTTTCCTCTTCCTCACCTATATTCAATTCAGAAAAAAGGCCAGTCAACTCCATATGCAAAACAAATCCTGAGTCCATCCACTTCTCTCCATTTGCACTGCTACCTCCCTAGTCCAGTCTACCACCATTTCTTGGATTTTGAAAACAGCTTCCTATTTCCTTGTTTCTACTCTTGCCCCTCTGCAATCCATTCTCCAAACAGGAACCAGTACAGTTTCTTTAAACCATGAATCAGATTATTATCACTTCCTTGCTTCAAACCCTTGGGACTTGCTATCAAACACAGAATAATATCGAATTGTTTACGAAGGCCACAAGGGCACCCACATACTCTGGAACCATCTGTTTCTGACCTCATTCCCTTGCTTGCTATATTCTAGCTATGCTACCTTTCTTAGTCCTTGAACCCCTTCTGTTCGAATTGGTCTTGGGGCCTATACATCGCTGGTCTATCCACCTGGAAGGCTTGCATCTCTGCTTTCTGTATGTTGCTCCCTCTCAACAATCAGGTCTCAGCATAAATGATACATTCTCAGAGAAGATCCGGACTTAGAAAAAAGCTTAGGGGTGCCTGGGTGGCTCAGTGGGTTAAAGCCTCTGCCTTCAGCTCAGGTCATGATCCCGGGGTCCTGGGATCGAGCCCCACATCGGGCTCTCTGCTGAGCAGGAAGCCTGCTTCCTCCTCTCTCTCTCTGCCTGCCTCTCTGCCTACTTGTGATCTCTGTCAAATAAATAAAATCTTTTAAAAAAAAAGAAAAAGAAAAAGAAAAAAGCTTCAAGTAGCCCCTCAATTACTCCCATCACCAAAGTTAATTTTCCCTGGATAATCCTAGACAGCCTTCTTAACCTTTTTGATAAATACTTGACCTGTACAAGGTAGATGCAAGAATTCAATTAGATTATGGGTAACAAACAGTAAGTATTCAATCGATATTAATGTCCTCTCTGTACAGTTCCCACCCCTGAAAATTGTCTCAAAGAATGTTTAAATAGAAACAGAAACCTACATTTTCTTACTAGTAAAGTTAAATTCCTTAGTACTAGTAAGGAATAGAGAGTTTAAGAATTTATATTAAAGAATGGAACATGACAAAGAAAGCTGGACTAAATGACCTCTGAGTTTCCCTTACAACTTTGGCTCAATGGTGACTATAACTGACTTAAAAAAAAAAAAAAAAAAGCTTTCCAGGACACCTGGGTGGCTCAGTTGTTAGGCATCTGCCTTTGGCTCAGGTCATGATCCCAGGGTCCTGGGACTGAGCACCACATTGGGCCCACATTGGGCTCAGCAGGAAGCCTGCTTCTCCTTCTCGCACTCTCCCTGCTTGTGTTCCCCCTATCGCTGTGTCTCTGTCAAATAAATAAAATATTAAAAAAAAAATTTCCATTTTATAAAAAAGGAACTGAATCCCAGGGCATTTAAACCATTTGCTAGCTGTCAACAGTGATATTTGAATTCAAATACTCTCCAGAGAAAATACTTTTAACCGCACATTATGGATTTTTGAGGCTTTAGAAAGTGGAACTTACCAACTTTTACAAAAACATTTCCCACTTTGTAAGAATTCATTTTTCATAACAACTAATGTAAGTTATTCTACTCTATACAGTAAGTTTTTAATGATAGAATCCCTTTTGATTCTTGTCTCTTAAAATAAACTTGCCTTACTAGAAGTGGGTCTCCTATTCCTTAGTGCTTAAAAAAGTTTGCTAAGTTTATTGGGTACACAACAACTATTGCTTAAGAATTAAAAAAATAAAGCCTCCTAAAGGCATCTATGAGATAGCTGGAAGGACTAAAAAGAATTATGAAAGGCAAAAGGGGGAGGAAAGAAAGACAGTATCTGTGCGTATAGTCTACTGGGTAAGGATTTTTTTAATAATGTCTTGCTAATGTTGTTTTAAAACCTTAAATTTCAACACTTTAAACCGCTGGGTCTAGAAACTAACTTCCAGGTTAAAAAATAAGAGTTTCTTACTTGTTTCATGCATAGATTTCCATGAGTCAGGAAGCTGTGTAATGTTAACTTACTCACTCACTAAGAAACAGGATAGAAGATGTATCCATGGAATAACCCCCTAACAGTCATTCTGGAACTCTAACTTAATCCAAAATCTTAGCAGTATTAATTAAAAAAAATGACTAACATAATGGGCTCATTCAGTTTTCAGAGTAAATGAATCCAACTTGTCTTAAAATATGAGCTTTCCCAAACTTGTATATTCCAAAGTTATGACTAGGTGATTCTGGGGCCACCTTTATTTTCATCATTAACTAAAATAATCCTCATAGTGAAAGCAGGGTCCTCCTGCCTTCCTGAGCCCTGTGATCTGAATGCCACTGCTTAAGGCTGGTCAGTTGAGTATGCACTTCCTGACCAGAAAACAACTTAAAAGAGAACCTGTCTATGAGGAGGATATTTTCCTTTTCAGAAAACAAAAACAAACAAAACCTCAGGTAACTGGTAAATCTCCTGCCACAAACGCCTAGGAACATGATAAAGATTTTTAACAAAAAGTATTTTACATTCACAGTTGTGTTCATAAGAAATAAAGGAAAATCCCTATGTGATAGAAATAAAAACTGAAAACCAGCACGGTCAGTGTGTGATCTGATACTGCAGCTAAATTTGGTTATTATTTTCATAAACTTAAGATTGGGTACTATCAACCAGGACAGAACATGAGGCATAGGACCCAAGTGAGGCACAGAGTGAGAACTGACTCCCAACGTAAAGGCTGAGACTTTTTAAGAGCTGTATCATCAACCTTCAATGAAAAAATGGAAAAGTAGTAAGTTGAATATTCAAACTCCTGGGCAAATGCCTTACATGGATGGGCTTAAGGTTCAGTGTTTTATTACTGGTATACTTCAGACTGAACTTAAAAATTAACATAAAAACTGGACCCAGGGCAGTGTATCCCTGGAGCTCCTAGCAGATCAGTATCAAACATGTTATGTGGAAGGACATTCACACAAAAAGGTTACAAGAGAGTCTCACAGACAAACAAAAAAAGCACCAGGAAAGATAAAGTTACAATTAAGCATTGCATAAAACAAAAAATAATTCAATAGGGATTAGAATTAGCACAAACAATAGCAAGAAATAGACTCCTGTGAAATAAAAAAAATGATAATGTAAGAGCATAAAATATGAATATTTGAATACAGACATAAAAGAAATTGAAATCCTAAGGACAAAATAGGAAAAAACAATTTATGAAAGAAGAAAAAATAGAACTTACAGAAATGAGAAGTTAAAAAAAAACAAAAAAAAAGGGCAACTGTTAATAGGCAGGATGAACAGCAGCTAAAGACCTGGAAAATATTTATGAGGAAGCCAACTAGTTTATTACCAGTACGTGCATGCCTATGGAGGAAGGAATGAAAAGGTTTATTTATGTCTGATGAGAAATGAAGGGAGAATAAAGAGAATTGAGGAAAGGAGAATATCTGAAAAGATAATATAAGAGAATTTCCTAATAGTGATGAAAGCTATCAATCCTCAGATCAATGAACAGTACCTGAACAAAAGAACTGAAAACAGACCTATCTCTAGACGCACCCACAAAAAATGCAGGATGATGAAGATAAAGAAAAATCTTAGGAGAACCAGAAAACAAAGGCATATTACTCTAAAGGAATAATTAGAATGATTCTTCAGCAGCAACAGGAGTCAGGAGAAAATGGACTATTTTCAAAGTGCTAAAAGGAAAAAAAAAAAAAACCCTCTCGATCTAGAACTCTTGTGCCTAGCTAAACTACAAGATTGAGAGCAAAGACCTTTCTATGACTGAAAGAGACTTCACTACTAATAATTCTACACTAAAAAAATTAGTAAGGGCTGTGCCTTGGGAGCGGGGAAGGGAAACAAAACCTAAGGAAACAAAGAGTATGATTTTTAAAAAATTGGTAAACAGGAGGTTTATCCAGGGGTTTATCCAAATAAGCACCAAGGATGAAACCAGTGTAGTAATTATTACTAATTTGAGATGGTATAAAAACACTGAGAAACTAAAATACTAGACAACAGAAACACAGCAGACAAGATCATTTGTATTCAGAAAGAAGATCAAACAATTCACAGTAGAACCATGATTTTAAAACTTTGATGTTCAGGGACACCTGGGTGGCTCAGTTGGTTAAGTGGCTGCCTTCGGCTCGGGTCATGATCCCAGCGTCCTGGGATAGAGTCCCACATCGGGCTCCTTGCTTGGCGGGGAGCCTGCTTCTCCCTCTGCCCCTGCCTGCCACTCTGTCTGCCTGTGCTCGCTCGCTCTCTCTCCCTCTCTCTGACAAATAAATAAATAAAATCTTTAAAAAAACAAAACAAAACAAAAAACCTTTGATGTTCATCAGAATCACCAAGAAGTTTTTTAATTTTTAAAAGATTATTTATTTATTTATTTGACAGAGATCACAACTAGGCTGAGAGGCAAGCAGAGAGAGAGGAGGAAGCAGGCTCCCCGCCAAACACAGAGGCCTTAAGCCACTGAGCCACCCAGGCGCCCCTACCAAGAAGTTTTGTTAGAACACTGCCTGCTGGGCCTTGTCCCTCAACATTTCTGATCCAACAGTCTGAAGTGGAAGCTAAGAATTTGCATTTCAAACAAGTTACAAGGTGATACTGATAACATTGCTCCAGGACCTCTTTAAGAATCAACACATTTGGGGCGCCTGGGTGGCTCAGTGGATTAAAGCCTCTGCCTTCGGCTCAGGTCATGATCCCAGGGTCCTGGGATCGAGCCCTGCCATCGGGCTCTCTGCTTGGCAGGGAGCCTGTTTCCTCCTCTCTCTCTGCCTGCCTCTCTGCCTGCTTGTGATCTCTCTCTGTCAAATAAATAAATAAAATCTTAAAAAAAAAAAGAATCAACACATGTGATTTTAAGTCAAATACACTTACTAAAAATTTAAAGCGGGGGTGGTAATCTGAGTGGTTCAGTTGGTTAAGTGGCCAACTCTTGATTTTAGCTCAGGTCATGGTCTCAGGGTTGTGAGACTGAGCCCCATGTCTGGCATTACGCCTCGCAAGCCTGCTTGAGATTCTCTCCCCCTCCCTCTCCCCACCCCTCCCTTACTCTCTCTTAACAAAAACAACAGCAAAAAAAGGTAAATGACCAAATAACTAAAGGAGACTACATCATTTATAACCCAAAGAAGGGGAAAAGGAGGAATAAACAACAATATATCAACCCCAGAGAAGATAGGTAAGTTGAAAAAAAAAAAGGAAACAGAACTAAATACAACTCTATTATCAATTAAAGTGAATTAAAAGGGCAGTTTTTTTTGTTGTTGTTGTTTTAAAAGATTTTATTTATTTATTTGACATACAGAGATCACAAGTGGGCAGAGAGGCAGGCAGAAAGAGAGGAGGAAGCAGGCTCCCTGCCCAGCAGAGAGCCCGATGCGGCGCTCGATCCCAGGACCCTGGGATCATGACCTGAGCCAAAGGCAGAGGCTTTAACCCACTGAGCCACCCAGGCGCCCTAAAAGGGCAGTTTTAAAAAACAATGATGATCAGACTGAATAAAAAACAAAATTCTGCTTTGTTGAATATATCGTAAGATTGTGGTAATTAAGACAGTCTCAGAAATGGCAGAGTCAGACAAAGTGACTAGTGACATAGAACAGAAAATCTAGAACCAACCTGTTGTACACAGAGGAAATTCTGATATATATAACGGAAATGACACTGCAGATCATTAGAAAAGGATTAGCTACTCCAGAACGACAGCCAGAATGGCTGGTTATCCAGGGAAAAATGAAACTGGATTCCTATCTCACAATATATATACACAATTCAATTTAGGATTAAATACTTCTATGTAATTAAATGTAAAAAGCAAAGCTAAAATTTTTAGAAGAAAAAATAGCAGTAGAGGGGCACCTGGGTGGCTCAGTCGGTTAAGCATCTGCCTTCAGCTCAGGTCATGATCCCCGGGTCCTGGGATTGAGCCCTGAACAGGATTCCCTGCTCCGCAGGAAGCCTGCATCTCCCTTTCCCACTCCCCCTGCTTGTGTTCCCTCTCACTGTGTCTCTCTCTGTCAAGTAAATAAAATCTTTAAAAAAAAAAAAGGCAGTAGAAAAGGATTTCTTAAGACACGAAAAGCTAATTAGACAAGATATGTAAATTCAACTACCTTAAAATCACATCTGTTCAATAAAAGACTAACAAAGTGGAAAGATAAACATAAAATGCTTGAGAAGATACTTATAATACATGTAACTAAAAAAGAATTAGGATGCAGAAGAGATAAAGAACACAGGCAGATCAGTACCACCACCAATAAGACATTAAAAATGGATGAAAGACATCAATGCTTCAAGGAAGAAAAACAAGATTAAATATGAAAAGATGTTTATAGCATCATTAGAAATCAGGGGACTACCGATGAAGACAACAATTTGTTGGTTTACCACTGTATACCCACCAGATTCACAAAAATTAAGAATATGAGGAATCTGAGAGGCAGGGCTGGGGGTTGTGGGGTAGGGAGGGGGAAAAAAATGAAAAGATGGGATTGGGAGGGAGACAAAACATAGGAAACTCTTAATCTCAGGAAACAAACTGAGGGGTTGCTGGGGGGTTAAGGGGGTAGGGATAGGGTGGCTGGGTTATGGACATTGGGGAGGGTATGTACCTATGGTAAGTGCTGTGAACTGTATTAAGACTGATGATTCACAGACCTGTACCCCCGGGGCAAATAATATATTACATGCTAATAAAAAAAAGAGAGAGACAGAAACTGACAAAATCAGTGTCAGAGGATACATGAGAGAAAATCTTTACATTCTGCTAGCAGTGCAGATTAGTAAGACTATCTTGGAAGACAATTTAACATTACTTTGTAAAATTGAGTGCAAAAGGTTTTACTTATACATACAACCTAGAGAATCTTACACCTTTGCTCCAGAAGACCTCACAAGAATATTCCTAGCAGCAAAGATTATATTAGTAAAGACCATATACCATGCAATATGGTATATTCCCATGACAGAATTCTGTACATCAGTGAAAATTAATGAACTAAAGCTCTAAGCAACATGACTATATAAAAAACACAACAAAAAAGGCAATTCCTAGGAGAGTACACAGAATACTGTTTTTAAGAGCTCAAAAAATAAAACAAAACCCTACGTATGACTTTCTCCCCCTAAGCATAGAAAGCAAAAATCTGTGTCAGTGGTTATAGGGAGTAGGGAATGACAGAAAGCGGAGATGAGAAGGAAGAGCATCTAAGTGGATCCCGGTTAGTGACAATGGAAGAGTTCTTGGAATGGCCATGCAGGGTGGTATCAAGAGTACTCCTTAAGATTAAGATGCTGTAAAACTTCATAACTTAAGTAAGCACACCTGTGTGTTTTCCCATTCTTTAATATGTATTAACTATATTTAAAGAGTCAAAAAAAAAGAGGAAAATATTACTAAAATATGCTAGTTGATACTGACTCCAGTGGGAACCAAATCCCCAATCCGGTACTTACTGATCAAGGGTCTTATAATAAATGTCCAGATCCTTGTTCACGAGCTCTGTTGTTCTCATAACAATCAGCATTTCCCTGTACTTTTCCTCTGCATCCCGAAATTGAGGTTCTCGAAGTTCTCTCTTAAAATGAATAATTTCTTCCTCATAACCATTCTGTCGCCCTACTGCCAAGCTGTGATTTCTTTTTATATTGTCTATTTTTTCTTCCAACTTCTGATGTTCACTATAAAAGGTAAACATGACAATTAAGGACCATTTTTAGCTTTTAGCAGCCTGATGTGGAAAAGCCTGATCTCTCTAGATATGTAACTCTCTCGTTGCTTTTTATTTAAGGCTTTAGTACTAAAGAAAAATTTCTTAAATCTCCGAAGCGTCCAGGTTTCTGAACAGCTGAATTCTGTGTCCTGAATAAGGAACTCTCATAACACATGAACACTGAGCAAGGTCCTCACTTTTAGACTAATCTAAAAAAAATACTCTTGGTGATTAAATTACAAATTCACAAAATCCTGATTGTGAATGGAGAATGCACAATTACCAACGCTGAGATGTTACTGAGTAATAGATGTCATCATCCTGTTCATACTACATCAAAGACAAAATACAATTTTATCTCAAACTATTAGTTTCTGTGGTAATACTTAGTAAAGGTTTGTACAAAATTTCACTTGCACAAGTACAAGCCTAAAAAAAAGTAAAATACCCAAACTTTTCTGGTAACTAGCAAGATAATATAGATTTGTGTGCATTAAAAATCTTATTCCTTTAACAATTACTTATTAAGGACCTTCTTACTAAGAACTGCTCCCCAGTTTATGGACATCCTTACAGAACTAGCCATATTATCTGTTTTGTTGACATTTCTGCTACATTCTAGTTGAAGACAGATTTGAAAAAGAGCAGTTGTACTTAGTCTTAGTCTGAATGAATATAAAAAAAATCACTGTTATGTGCCAAGCATAGAAGAAATTTAAAAAATATCTGGTTTTAGCCTTCAGTAGCAAAGAATAAGTTGTTTCAACTGTAACTATCTTCTAAAAGCTTCACTCTTTCAACTTTCCACTGAGACCTCTAACATTTCAATGTTAAAAAGCTGAGGCTTAGGAGCTAGGATATTTGTCTAGCTTTTGTCATAACTTCCTGTGGATTTTTTTCTGGATCTCAAAATGTTCTAATGCTTTAGAAATGAGAATGAAGATGAAGATTATATCTTCAGTTATAAAGTCTGTTATAAAATCAGTTATAAAGTCTGATTTCTTCAATATATGAAAGATTTTAAACAGCTAAACAAAGAGTACTTACAATAACATAGGATTAAACCATTTGTTAGGTTTTATCAAGTAAATTAAAATTTCATTAAAATACCATTTTGAAAAACTTAAGCATTCTTTGATTCAAATTTAAAGTCAAGAAAACAAATGAAAATCGTAAGGAAAGGCTGAGTGAATGGCCTGAATTTAGCTATGGTAGTTAAAAAACCTGTTTGGCTCTAGTGCCTTAGCATCAACCAGTTCCTTAGATAATTCCTAAGGCAACTCTAAGGCACACAAGGCATGAACAACATCATTTCTGCTGTAGCAGAAAGGTAGCAACTAAAGTATCAATAAAAGATGAAAGAAGTAATAGACTAATCATTAAAAAAAAAAACAAAAACAAAAAACAAGCAGCTCTGGCTGGCATGCAATTACAACTGGAACCATCAAGAATGGGTCTCCAATGACAAATCACTTTGTCAATAAGTCCACTGACAGTACTAGTCACTGTATAAGCTGTGACCCAGGCATGGTCCACAGGCCATATGTGCTCTTTACACTTGATACCATTATCTTGTGAAGTAAGCTAGCAGAAATCTGGGACTCTGCATATTTAAACCTGCCAAACAGTGCAGTAGGACTACAAATTCTGTATCACTTCTTCAGTAATTCAATTTGTAAAGCCATGATATATGGTTGTATAAAAACTCTGTCCACCTTCCTGTAAGCCTCAAGGGACATATATGCTAAAATTCTCTTTTAAAAAATATGTATTGAGTATTCTTCACATTTCAATAAAAAGACCTTTATTTAAAGACTCCTTTTAAAAACATACTTCTTCATTTGTAAAACCTGCATTTGACCCATTTCCTTCAAATGCTGTTTTCTTTCTTCTTCAACTTCTTTTAGTTCCTCATTTCTTTTTCTCAAAGTAAGGTTATCCTGTAGCCATCTCTCTTGTATCTAAATAATATCAAATTGGTTAACAAAATAATCAGGTTACCAACATGTGATTCATAATACACAATTGCTGACAGACAGTACTAATTTTGCCTTCACTTAGAATCAGGTTAAACTCAAACAAAAGAGGGAGAAGCCGGAGTGAGGGGATCTTGAGGCTTAGAATATGGACAGCCCAGAAATACACAAAACAGATATTTAAATGATGAAATAGAAGAAAGTAACTACATGTTTTAATATATTTTTTTAAGATTTTATTTATTTACTTGACAGATCACAAGTAGGCAGAGAGGCAGGCAGAGAGAGGGGGTTGGGAAGCAGGCTCCCCGCTGAGCAGAGAGTCCGATGTTGGACTCAATCCCAGGACCCTGAGATCATGACCTGAGCCGAAGGCAGAAGCTTTAACCCACTGAGCCACCCAGGTGCCCTGACATGTTTTAATATTTTATACCTATACCCCATTGGGATCATTTTGCATGGGAACCCCACAATAAAGCTTAATGATGTAAAAGATCACAAAAGGGCAATATACTATCAAAGTCTCACCTCACTTTTTTTTCCTAGTTGTGTTTATCTCTTAACATGTGCTAAGGCTGAGATACTGTTAGGCATGTCAGATAACATCTTTACCTTCAGGTTGACAAGTGACAGTCACAAGGCAGTTAGAAGTTTCACAAAGATCTTACCTATCTGCATACCTGTTGGCACTTTCCCAATTGAAAATATAAGAAGTTGCCTAGTTCTGAGTAGTTCTATCCTTAAAAAGAGACCCATCATGCAGCAGCAGCAACACCAACAGAATTATTTCAGTAACCTTCCTGGTGATTATGAACTATGTTGTCAAGAACCAAACAGGAAACAGTTTATAAGCTGACTCTTTGGAATGCAGGGGAAAAAAACTGCCTGCAGAACTAGATTTGGCTCATAAAAGTCTGAATATAGAAAACTCATCCCAAGTTCAGAGTCCAGACTTCTCAAAGGGGATACTAGGACCCTCCTGCATTAACCCTTCAATGGAAATAAACCCAGTGTTGTGGGAAGTGGGAGGGAGGGGCAAATATTTCGTAGAATTTTGTTGCCAACAGTAATTGCACAGGAATTACTAAGGAGTAAGGATTTGGGAGGTGGGCCAGAAGGGAAGCCAAGGACTTCTGTAACATGCTTAACCTTGCAGATCTATGAATCACTATTCTGAGGTGGGCTTTTTTTTTAAACTGTCACTAAGGTCACCTTCAGTTTTCCTGCAAATAGTAATACAAATCCATACACATCTATTCAGGGCATTATTATAGGCAGTTAAGTAACTAGAATGATATGGTTGTAAATATCCTTTTGGTGCCAGGCAACCTCACATACCACTGCAGTTGCTGTGACTCTCAAAAATTCGTCCCTAGGAGACTACACTTGGAATTCTTATTAGGAACAGAAAACGAGGCGTTTCTTTCATCTTTTCTTCCTTTTTTCTTTTAGGTCAGCTTCTAGTTGCTCTTAATGATCATTTTGAAAGACAGTATACAGCACAGTAGTTAAACAGCACAAGTTTTTACGTTAGGTACACTTGGCTCAAAACTCAGCATTACAGCTGATGATTTGATGACTTTGAGCAAATGAGCTTAAATTCCGAGCCTCAGTTTACTTAACATGTGTAACCTGGTGATGATAATACCACTTGTCATATAATGCTGATGTGAAGATTAAATGAATGAACATGTATGTAAAATAATCAGCACAGTGCCTAGGCTCAGTAATTGATAGTGAAATGCTTTTTGGGTCAAATCTATCCTTGTACTTTAAGCAGTGAGAATTCCAATTCAGTCTACAAAATATAAAGTATAAATATAAAGAAAGAAGAAAGCCAGATACAGTTAAAATACAGCAGAATTGTTTCTCTGTATGTAATACTAGCAATGTGGCAATGCTGGGTCAAGTTCTACTTCTGTGACTACTTTTGTGACCTCAGGCAAGGCAGGTCATCTCCAGTTCCTTTCATCTAAAAAATGAGGGAGGCAGATTATTCAGCTTCCAAATTTCTTATTCTGTGGACTGAATTTCATAGAGCATAAGCATGTAAATAAAGTACTGTTAGGCTCAAAATATAAACCCCAGTTATTTAGCCCTGATGACAGTTAATGTACGAAGTGGGATACTTAAAGCAAGCCTAAAAATTAGCTGCATTCTAGGTAACTGTAATGGAGCAGCACATTGAATTGACTGCAATTCAAGTTCTACCAAGTCTGGCTGGGAAAAATGCCATTAATTACAGAGAATGGCCTGAAAGTTCTGCAGTGCTTTAGGTCAGTGACCAATACATCAGAACCCCTGGGGAACTTTAACAAGGCATAGTTGCTTCTGCCTGTGCCCCAGAGACTGGCCTATAATGGAGACATAGACATGTATGTTTTTAATAACCCAGGTGATTTTTTTTTTTTTTAATTGAGATGTGGGGTACCTGAGTGGCTCAATGGGTTAAAGCCTCTGCCTTTGGCTCAGGTCATGATCTCAGGGTCCTGGGATCGAGCCCCACATCGGGCTCTCTGCTCAGCAGGGAGCCTGTTTCCTTCTCTCTGCCTGCCTCTCTGCCTACTTGTGATATCTGTCAAATAAATAAAATCTTAAAAAAAAATTGAGATGTAATTGATACATCATAAATTCACCATTTTAAAGTGTATAAATCAGAGGTTAGTATATGCACATGTTGTGCAACCACGACCACTAATTCCAGAACATTTATTACCCCCAAAAGAAACCAAGTACACATTACCAATGTATTTCCTTTCTCTTTCTTTCCCCTAACCCCTGGTAACACTATTTTGCTTTTTGTCCCTTTGGATATTCACATTTCATATAAAAAGAATCACATAGTATGTGGTCATTTGTGATTGGATTCTTTCATCATGTAGCATAATGTTTTCAAGGTTTATTCATGCTATAGCATATATCACCATTTCACTCCTTTTCATGGCTGTATAATATTCCCTCCTATGATGTGATGGTTAATGTTACATGTCAACTTGGATGGGCCACAGTATGCTCAGACATTTGGTTGAACATTATTCTGAGTATATCTTGGAGGGTATTTCTGAATAAAATTAACATCTGAGTTGGGAGACTAAAACAGGCTGTCCTCCCTAATGTGGGTGAGCTTCATATCAATTAACAACAACCTGAATAGAACAAAAACACCGAGTAAGAGGTACCTGCTCCTGCCTGAATATATGACCTGAAAGAGTGGTCTTTTCCTGCCTTTGTACTTGAACTGAAACCTTGGATCTCAGACCTTGACATTCAGTCTAGAAATATACAATCAGGTCCCCTGAGTCTCCACCTTGCCAACCACAGATCTGGGGAATGCTCAGCCTCCACAATCATGTGAGCCAATTCCTTATAATAAACTTTATAAAAATTTGTGTACATGTATATATCCTGTTGGGTTCTGTTGCTCTAGAGAACCTAATGCATATGGATATACCCCACTGATCCATTCATCAGTTGATGATCATCTGGGTTGTTTCCATATTTTAATTAATGTGAACAATGCTGCTATGGATACTCTTGTACAAGTTTTTATGTGAACATGTTAAAATTATTCTTGGTTGTACACCTAGGAGTGGTAAACCCAGGTGATTCTGATGGGTGCCTCTAGCTAACCTTTGCTCCCTAGAACACTCCAACATTTATTTTAGGTTTCAGTCACACAGTATGCTAAAGAACCTCATTAAGGGAAGATTAGAAAAGATGCTGAAAACACACTGTGGGGGAAAAGTAAAAAGGAAGGAAGACAAAAAAAAAAAAAAAAAAAAAAAAAAAAAAAAAAAAAAAAAAAAAAAGAAAAAAGAAAAAGAAAAAAAGCCTCAAGAGGTTTGTTAAAGACCTGGTGTTATTAATCTACACAGTGTCCTCCTTTCCATGAATGTTTCCAGGAAACATTTTTCCAGAGGAAAAAAAAAATTTTTTTTGGGAACTGGATCCCTTTCAGCTCTGAAACAATGCAAATCTTAACTAATTGTGACTTGTGACTTCCTATCCTATTCTATTCCTGTCCTCATGTGACTACTAGAATCTTTAGCAAGCATATCACATTTCATGGGCTACATTTTAAATACTTCTCTCCTTGTTTTACTTTCTTGTCCTCATTTCCACATTGTCTCATTTTTCCACTAAATTGTTATTTGGCATTGCTATATGTATATAACTTATTAAATCATTTCTAGAACAAAGTAGATTACAAGTCAACTAATACAATTAGATCCATGAAGTTTAGACCATCAACTTGAAAAGGGTCACAGGTGCATAAATCTTAATAATCTCTGTATACGTTTATACATGGAGAGACACTACTGATTTGTAGACTGTGATTTTTATTTAATTTTTTAAAACAATTTTAAATTTCTTTTATTTATTTATTTGACAGAGAGAGAGAGAGAGAGATCTCAAGTAGGCAGAGAGGCAGGCACAGAGAGAGGGGGAAAGCAGGTTCCCTGCTAAGCAGAGAGCCCAATGTGGGGCTCAGTCCCAGGACTCTGGGATCATGACCTGAGCCGAAGGCAGAGGCTTTAACCCACTGAGCCACCCAGGCGCCCCGTAGACTGTGATTTTTAAATTGACAGTCAATATATAAGTGAGGAATAACTAAGTATCTCGTTACACATGCCATCATATAGTTACTTACCATTCATTAGATGGCAGAGATTTTTTTTTTAAGATTTTATTTTTGGGGGGCACCTGGCTGGCTCAGTTGGTGGAACATGTAACTCTTGACCTAGGGATTATGAATGAGTTTGAGCTCCATGTTGGGTGTAGAGTTACTTAAAAATAAATAAAAACTTGGGGTGCCTGGGTAGCACAGTAGATTAAGCATCCGACTCGTGATTTCGGCTCAGGTCAAACATGACCTCAGGGTGGTGAGATTGAGTCCGGTAGTGGGCTCTGTGCTTTCTGTGGAGTCTGCTTGAGATCCTCTCTCCCTCTGCCCTTCCCATTCATGTGTTCTCTCTCTCTCTCTCTCTCAAATAAATAAATCTTAAAAAAATTAAAAATTTTAAAAAAATTAAAAAAAAAATTTTTTTTAAGTGATCTACACCCATCATGGGACTTGAACTTACCACCGTGAGCTCAGGACCTGCATGCTCCACCAAGTGATCCAGCCAGGCACATCTAGATGGCATAAATTTATTTTTGACTAATATTTATGTATTTGAAATACCTGGCACTATGGTCAGGGGCCCTGTAGACAGCTGATATGGCTAATCTTCAAACAGATTTTAAACCAGCATTTATAACTAAATGATTAAAGTGTTCATATAGCAAATTTTGTTAATACAGTAGGAATACAGAAATGGTGTAAAGACATTAACTATCATGCTTACAAAAGGAATGCTGAAAATAATTTCTCAGTGATTCATACTGGCAGAAATTAATTTCCTTAATAGGGAAAATGATATAGGAATCAACTGAAAAAATGACTGGACATATATAGATATTTTACTTACAACTTCTGGGATTATTATACCACCATCCTTGTTCTGTGTGATTTTATCTCACATTAAGTAAGAAAAGAAAGTGAGAAAAAATAGAGATATATATGTATGTATGTGTGTGTGTGTGTGTGTGTGTGT
>PISX010011559.1:0-46245 GCA_004024625.1 Mellivora capensis | reverse complement strand
GTGGCTCAGTGGATTGAGCCTCTGCCTTCGGCTCGGGTTGTGATCTCAGGGTTCTGGGTTTGGGTTCTGCATCGGGCTCTCTGCTTGGCGGGGAGCCTGCTTCCCTCTCTCTCTCTGCCTGCCTCTCTGCCTACTTGTGATCTGTCTCTGTCAAATAAATAAATAAAATCTTAAAAAAAAAAAGAATATGGTACATCTGTGAGTTAACTTGATATGTAAGATCAAACTGCATTAAGTGAAAAAAGCAAGGAGAATATGAATGGTATGATCTCATACATATAAGTAAATATACATATACACAAGATATATTACTGATCTTTCTACCTGCTGATAAGAGTAAGAAATTTCTTTTTAAGATTTTATTTGACAGAGAGAAACAGCAAGAGAGGGAACACAAGCAGGGGGAGTGGGAGAGGGAGAAGCAGGTCTTCCACTAAGCAGGATCCTGGGATCAAGACATGAGCCAAAGCCAGACACTTAATGACTGAACCTCCCGGGCGCCCCAAGAAACTTCTTTGAAAACAAAAAACTGTTAACGTAATGACATCAAGAAGTGAGCTGAGACAAGGCAGAAAAGAAGGGAGAATTTTAATTTAAACTTTTTATGTTTAAATATTTATATTTAAAATTAGCTTTGGGGTACCTGGGTGGCTCAGTCAGTTAAGCGTCTGACTCTTGGTTTTGGCTCAGGTCATGGTCTCATGCGCATGAGCTCAAGCCCTGCACTGGGCTCCATGCTGGACATGAGTCTGCTTAAGATTCTCCTCCCTCACCCTAGTTCCTCCTCCAGCCTGCACACGCTCTCTCTAAACTAAGTAAATAAATAAAAACTTCTATGTTTAAACTTTTAATAAATGGGTCTTTTATTAAAAATAAAATAGGAAAAAAGGAAGAAAAGATTATTAGAACTGCTTTTCTCTACTGTATGCATTTCTACTTAATGGATCTATTGAAAACAAAAGTAGAAATTAAAACATAAATAGAAGAATGTTATTGGTCTAAGTGATATAAGCAACTAGCAAAAAAGACCTACCTTCTGTGTATCAATATCTTGTCTCATGATTCCCATGTCTTTATTTATATTTTCTTTGTGTTTCTCATATTCATTTAGTTGAGCTATTACTTTATTAAGTTCATTTTCTTTTTGCTACAAAAAAGAAAATTCTTTAAGCACAAGAAATAAAAGTATAAACAAATAATAATTTTAAGTTTTAAATTACCTTCTTATAGTCATCTTTCCCATCTTGAATATAATTCTCAATGTCTTTCATATAACCATGAATATTTTTAACCTTTTCTTTGATATCATTCATCTGTGGAAAAATATTTTAGTATTTATTTAATTCTTAAGTTTATACACTGGTTGGGACCAGGGCATGTAAGAAGATTTATTGCCAAGGAAAAATACATATTCAGGCAACAAAAACTTAATAGGCAAGCACAGTGGAACAGTGGCTTGGAAGCTGGAGCTTTGGGTTCCACTTTCTATCACCATCAAATTTTATAATCTGAGATAATTCCCTTTATCATTTATGGGACTGGATTAAATAGTCTCTCTTCTCAACTTCTATTTTAGATTAAGAAGCAAAATAATTTGAATCTTTATTCTTTTTAAATTAATTTTAAAATTAACATATATTATTTGTTTCAGGGGTATAGGTCTGTGATTCATCAGTCTTACACAATTCACAGTGCTCACCATAGCATATACTTCCCCAATGTCCATCACCCAGCCACCCCATCCCTCCCAGCCCCTCAATTTGTTTCCTGAGGTTAAGAGTCTCTTATGGTTTGTCTCTCCCTCTGGTTTCTTCTGGTTTCATCTTTTCCTCTCTTCCCCTATGATCCTCTGCCATGTTTCTCAAATTCCATATATCAGTGAGATCATATGATAACTGTCTTTCTCTGAGTTATTCTGCTCAGCATAATACCCTCTAGTTCCATCCACATTGTTGCAATTAATCTTTAGTCTAATAAGAATTTTTAATGTCGATTATGTCACAAATCTGAAAATACTATTTACCTTACCATGTTTTAAATTTCATATGAAATGCTACTGTCCAACATGTTCTCTGAACATTAAGTTTAATATATGTATTTGATAATAAAAATATAAATGAAATCTTACTTTATCCTGGGCTATTTTGTTACTTTTATTTTTTTTGTTGATTAATTCCTCTTTTTCCTGCAGGAATTTCTCCATTGTTGTTTCCAAAGGGCTTAACTGCTCTTTAGCATCCTAAAAATACAAAACATAGTGTCTTATATTCCATTATCTTATTTCAGGTGTCAGACTTTACAGTCATAACAAAAGCACTTTCTATGTATCAGGCTTGAAAGATAAACTCATCTGCTTTTTCCAACAATCCTATAAAGAGCCCTACCATTATTTTCATCCCATATTTCAGATCCGTAAACAGGCACA
The DNA here is from genome assembly GCA_004024625.1 of Mellivora capensis. NCBI lineage: Eukaryota > Metazoa > Chordata > Mammalia > Carnivora > Mustelidae > Mellivora > Mellivora capensis. The sequence goes on along the minus strand of PISX010011559.1, from coordinate 43,820 downwards.
GAATGATTTGTTTGGGGTCACAAAAGCAAGTAAATGAAGGATCCAGTATCCATATCCTGTCCAACTCCAGAGTCTTTCTTGTAATGACTATGCTATACTGCTTCACCACTAATCTGATTCCTAATCCAGGCATGTGCTCCCAAGCATCTGAGCAGGTGGCTTCAGGTGTAAGTTTTTAATAGTTTGTAGGGGCACATATCAGCTCTGTGTGACCAAAGAAGAGATTCAGTTCAGGCCTCTCTTTTAACAGATGGAAATATGACTATACGGGACACTTTTGTCCTTAAACTTAGTTTGCTAAGGGCTAAGTAGATATTTTATGGTATAAAAACATACTGGTACATTGATGTTGGTATGTCCACACCTATTTTGAAAGGAAAGGAACTTTAGAGTAACCAACTATTTTACTAATCAGGAGTCTACATTGTTCAGCCTTATAACAGCTCTACAGCATACTTACCACTGTAGAAAACAATGATACTCAAGCTAAGATAATGAATATCTAATGAACCCATAAAAGAAACAATTCCTTAGCCATTACTTTAGTGTAGGTGTATTTTTTGTATTTTATCATATGGAGGAGAGGTACAGTGTGGTAGGAAGTCAAATATCACAGACATTGAAGAGCTACCTGAAAATAAACCCTGCCTCCTACTAGCAGCATGACCTTGGCTAAGACATGAAGCATCTGAAAGTCTCAATCTCTTCTTTATAAAAAGGGGACTAAGTCATATACCTCAACAGGGTCACTGAGACACTGAACTGTTTAATTTCAAAGCGCTTTATAAAGAGTAAAAAAATTAAACAAATATAAAATGTTACTATTTTATATCATACTCTAAGCCTCTGATAATTTGTAATTTGAAAATACTTCTGAAACATTTATAGTAATTAATGACAGACTCAGTAATATATTTAGTGCTCACTGAGTGTTTATAATTATGAAAAACTGGGTAAGATTGTTATTTCTAAAACTGTTCAAAAATTTGATTTGGTCTTAGATGTGATTAATCTAGATGAGGGTTGCTGAATGGTTTCCATTCCATAAGCCTGCTCACTATAGTGGGAAGGATTCTGAGATTACACCAGAATCAACAGAAAAAGCACTATGACTGAGAGGCAGTATCTGCCATGGATACAAGATCAGTAGGTAAGACAGATATCCCATACATGCAAGACTCCGTATGTGTAGTTAACCAGCCACCTGACCAGCCCCAGTAACAGGAAGTTCACTAATTAACCAAGCAGCCAATTCTTCCTTATTATAGCCAAAATCTTCCCTGACACCTTTACCTATTAGTACAAGTTTTGTCAACAAAGGAGCCACAAAAAGAATTATACTATTTTTTATTTAATCCTCCCAGTAACCACAGTTTTAGTCACTACACCAATAAAGAGCATTTCACATATTTGAACTAACTTAAAAAAAAGATATGTGGGGCACACCTGGCTGGATCAGTCAGTAGACCATGAGACAACTGATCTCAGGGTTGTGAGTTCAAGCCCATGTTCGGCATAGAGCCCATTTAATTAAAAAAAAAAAAAAAAGGTAAAAAATAGTTTTGTATGAATCTTCTTACCTTTATCTCTCTAAATAAGGACTGAACTTCAGTGGATAATTCTACAGTCTGCTCCTCTAGTTGCTGACGACGTTGTAAATTAGTAGATATATGAAGTTTCTCTGATTTAAGTTCATTTGTTGTACTTTTAAGGTGTTGGATCTGTTCCTGCTGGTCCTGTATAAGCTTACGATTCAATTCCATCTTACTGGAAACTACATAAAAGCATACACAGCGACTAAAGTAAGGATACAGAAAATACTACAAATAGCTAGCTTCCATTTTTAGAGTTCTATGGAATTCACAAAGGCTCAGCTTCCATGGGTCTCACCCACTGCAAGAAAAGTGCTATGGAACCCCCTCCTGGCCACCCATGGGTGAGGACCACAGGGTAAGTATGACTAAGAAAAGAGTAGAACTCATCAGATATCCATCATTCAAAACCTCACATCGTTTAAATATGTTGTGCAAAGCAAGGAAACAAGTGAGGCTTTGAGAAGAGAGTGAATATACGGTGAACTGCGAGAAAGTTCCTTGTCCACATAACAGATACAAAATTTGTGATAAAAAGCATATGCTGGGATGTTGAGGTCTTTATGCGTATATGAAGAAACAGACTATATTACCTGTATCTAATTTATGCTGCTTTTCTTGTTTTTCCTGGTTTACTTGTTGAACAGTTCTATCCAAGTCTAGTCCTTGCAGCTTAGCTGCTTGTTGTGCAATTTTTCTTTCAACATCTTTAAGTTCCATCTTAAGAATAAAACAAAGTTATTTCCTTTAACAAACTTATTACATTATCATTATTCAGTATCTTTAAAAACTGTATTTTAGGGGCGCCTGGGTGGCTCAGTGGGTTAAGCCTCTGCCTTCGGCTCAGGTCATGATCTCAGGGTCCTGGGATCGACCCCCGCATCGGGCTCTCTACTCAGCAGGGAGCCTGTTTCCTCCTCTCTCTCTCTGCCTACTTGTGATCTCTGTCAAATGAATAAATAAAATCTTAAAAAAAAAAACCCCAAAACCCCACCAAAAAACCTGTATTTTAAAATCTGAATTTGTAACTGATTTCAGATTAAATTTTAAGAAAGTTTAATAGGATAAAATGAATTTTAATAATTTAAATAAACAAAAGAAAACCAACTAAATATGAAAACAAACAGGACATTTCTTAATTCTCATGTTTATGAATAAAGAATCCAAACCCAGGAATGTAAACTAAGCAGTACTCCCATCAGAGTATCTGCAGTTCAGGACAGGGAACTCTAAACTCAACCTATACCTGAATACTATCTGTTTGTTTTTACCACTCTCACATTTCACATTCAAACCACCAAGAAACAAGTTTTATTTGGCCTTTAACTACAATAAATTTACCTGAAACCTCTCCATAATTGTAACATCTGTCAGACAGACTTTAGCACTTTCTTCTTCAGGCATTATTGTGCCCAAGAGTGTATCCTGTTCCTCTATGTCATTCTTTAAGCGCTGTATGTCTCTATTGACATTCTGCAGTTTGTTTCTTAATTCTGGTATTTCCTTCTCCTTCAAATCAATTATGCTTTGCCTAAACAGAGAACACATAATTAAAAATTAGCTAATGTTTTCTTATCATAAAATGGAGGTTATGCATTTTTGGCAAAAATATCATAAGAAGTGATTGTATCCTTTTCAGGGCATCATATCAGTGGACACATGACATCATTATACTTTATTACTGGAGATGTTAATCTTATTCATACTTGGTTAACATGGTGTCAGCCAGTTTTATCCACTGTAAATTTACTATTTTTGTCTTTGTAATTAATAACGATCTAACAAGAAATATATTGGGAGTATGTCAATATCTTGCTTCTCCTCAAACTTTTGCCCACTGATTTCAGTATCCAATGGCAGATCCTGCTCACAACAATTACAACAGTCTCCCTGCAGCCATGCAGATCCCCAAGGTATATATACTCCAAGACGCCCAGCAGATGCCTGAAATCATGGATAGTACCAAACCTTATATATACACCTTTTTTCCCTATAGTCATATCTGTGATAGAATTTATAAATAAGGTACAGAGATTAATAATACTAATAATTAAACAACTATAACAATACACTGTAATAAAATAAAAAATATACTGTAAAAAAAGTTAAGTGAATATGGTCTCTCTCAAACTATCTTACTGTACAGGGGCACGTGAGTGGCTTAGTTGGTGCAGTGTGTGTCTGGTGATTTCGGCTCAGGTCATGATCTCATGGGTCATGGGATCAAACCCCAAGTCAGGGTCTGCACAGTGGGGGTCTGAGATTCTCTCCCTCTGCCCCTCCCCCCATTCAAGTGTGTGCTCTCTCTCAAATAAGTAAAAATTTAAAAAATCTTATTGTACTGCACCCTCACTCCCTCTTAAGGTGATTATATGATAAAATGCTGGTGTGATGATATGAAGAATTTCAGCAGTCTTTCCATTAATGTTGTTTTTCTGTTTTAGGGCCAAGCCTAGGATCCCACATGGCAACTAGTTGTTATTTCTCCTTAGGTTCCTGCAGTCTTCAACAGTTCTTCAGTCTTTGTCTTTCATGATCTTGACACTTTTGATCAGTATAGTCAGTTAATTTACAGAAAATCTCTCAGTGTGACAAACATTACAGTAATGCAGTAGTCCTCTTATCTGCACTTTCCCTCTCCACTGTTTCTGTTACCTGAGGTCAGCTGTGGTTCAAAAGCAGATGATCCTCCTGACCTGTCATTATGTTAACAGTAGCCCAACTTGGAAGTTACAAGGTCTATATCATTCTTCTCACTTCATATCATCACACAGGCATTTTATCATGAAGTGTTAACTGAGCAGAACCAACTTCCCTACATTTCACAATCTCCTTCTATTATGTTCTCAAAATCTTATTCTCATTCCATAGTCCACTGGCTTCTCTCCTCTTAATATACCTGTCTGAACCAATTAAGAACTTTATTAAGCCCAGCTTTCTAAATATTCAATTCTGAGAGCTTGTCTCCTTAGACCATCAGCTCCTTAAAGATTATGTCATACTGGTCTCTGTGACCAGCTTTATGATCTACATTGTGGGAAACCCCAAGGCATCATCACATACTTTCTGACTTGATTTTATTTATAAATAGGTCATCATTTGAATTTCTTGAGTAAGTGAGGGAAAATGAACAACAGAAATCATGATGATTCATTCTTTTTGAAAGGAGAAAAGACATAAAAATATAATTTAAAATTTGTCTGTTGGGGGAGGTTTTCGGTACTTTAATTCTCTTGCTGAATTTAGAAAGTGAGAGATCAGCAAACAGTTCTCAATCTGTCAAAATTTCTGCCCTCAAGCCAAGACTCAGAAATTAACAAACACACAAACACACACAAACCACACAAAAAGAAAATAGCAAAGATTATAATAACTGCCCTGTGACTAGTTTAAGAAATTTGTTTACTTTTAAATAAGTTTTTAAAAAGACTTTTATTTACTTAGAGAGCAAAAACACAAGCAGTGGAAAGGGTCAGAAGAAGAAGGAAGAGCAGATTCCCTGCTGAGCAGGGAGTCTGACACTGGGACTCCATCTCAGGACCCTGAGATCATGACCTGAGTCAAAGGCAGACACCTAACCAACTGAGTCATAGAGGCACCTCAATAATTGCTTTGTCTTATAAATAACACAAGATGGGCACTCTGGCTCAGAATCTTGACTTGAACTTTTATTCATTCAATCCATTACTGAACACCTACCCTATATGCCAGGGACTGGATGGGCATCTTTTACAAGTGCTGCTATTCATGTGCAGTAATAGTAAATCCCTATTCTCACCTCATGGGGACAAGTCCCAGCATTTCGTCACGCCGTTTTTCTTTTTTCTTTAGTTCTGATTCTGTTGACTTCAGTTTATCTGGAGCAAGCCGCAGCTTAGACTGCAAATCACTGATGACTTCCTGTAATTCAGCTTCCGACTGAAAAACCCTCTGACAGACAGGGCAACATGACTGGTTTTCATCTGTTAGCTGAGTAATGAACTGGGAGTAAACTGCTGTGGCTCCAGCCAGCATGGCTATTTTACGAAAATAAATATATTACCAATGAGAAGAATATATAGTTTTGTTATTATGGTTCTCTTCTTTTTCATATATATAGGATTATTCATTTATAGACATATTATGAAAGAAACAAAAATCCTCTCATATTTATATTCTTTTTTGAATGGGCACAATACATTCAGACTTGTATTAATTACTTTCTGGTAACACAAAAAGTGTAACAAAATTCTGGAGCATACTGTGTATCAGAAATTGTTCTAAGTGCTTTATACCTATTAATTTCATTTAGTTTTAACACCATACTTTGTAGGTAATTATGTCAGATGAATCTGAAGTAAAGGAATCATTTGATAATTTGTCCAAAGTCACAAACCATTTAAGTAGAACCGGCACTGAAACTTAACCCCTTTGGCGCCAGAGACAAATTTTTAAATCTCCCATCCTTAATAGCTACCAGTGAGTGAAAATTCAAGTGTCAAAGCACCTTGATAATATAAAGAAGGTAACTTACCTCGCTGTTTTGAGGATTTTTCAATTTCTTCTTTAAGCCTGTCTAAATCACTTTCAAAATCCTGGCTACCACAAACATCAAACAGCTTGTCTTCATAACTGGACAACTGCTCTTCTTTCCTTTTTAGTTCATTATTTATATGATTTTTATTTTGCTCAGCTGAAGCTAGTTCTTTGCTAAAATAAGAACAAATACAGATTACAATTTTACAACATGAGAAACGGGTTGGAAAAATCTGAGTAGGTAAATTCAAATTCCGCCAATAAATATTACAGAGGTTTGCTGTGACTAAGTACTTTTTTTTAGAAGTTAAGGCAACAGTCCTCTTCTGCCTGAACTCCACCCTGGACACTGATCACTTTCCAAACCTGGTCATGGGCCTGCACCCAGACATATGTGTATAGGCAAAACTGTGTGATTCCTTGGGGTTCATGGTCTTTGAGCTCAGATTAGGAAGCTCAGCAAGAATATGTTTGCAGGACATACTGTAGAGAGAGAAAAAAGAACATTCTCCTGATTCCCTTTGGACCCTTTCAGTATATCACTTCCCTTCACTTCTGTAAGAACTTCTTTATCCCTTCCTTGTTGCTGTCATCTACTTATATCATCATCCATTCTCTCTCATTCATCAAAGACTTTGCTCACTAATACAATTCATCTCTACTTCAACTCTTAAATATCATCCTAGCCAACATTCATACCAACATAGATTAGGGTTTACAGGTTATAATTCACTGGGCAAGTCATGTAATCAATATAATGGATTGTATTCATAATCTTAAAAAAATGAAACAATAGAATACACTGCAACAGACTGAGATTTTTGGACACATACTATTTTGAGAAACTTGTTTCAGATGAATGTGTATGAGTGCATGTGTGCTACATTTTGATACTTCCCATTCTGAGTCACAGTAAAAATACGGCAAAAACTAATAATATAGATGATGCTTTGACCATCCTCGCCACAAGAGCTAACACCCAGCACTGCTGACCCCTCACTGAAGGTCTATTTACTCAAGGTCTTAAGAAGTACTCGGTCTGGCTCTCACCCCAGCTCCCTGAATTCTAATTTCCTTCACTTGCTCCTCTTCCTTTGCTTACCAATAGTAACTACTGCTGTTTCCCAAGCATCGGACTATAACCTTTTCTCTTCTCTTCACATAACCCTTTTAAGGTGATATGGCCTATACAAATGACTCCAATTATTACTTATGAAGCAACAACCTTCAAACTCCAATATTCTATTCCCTAAGACCCATTTCCATAAGAAACAAATTAAACATGGCCAAAGCAAAATCCACTATCTTCCTCAAATATCTGTATAGAATTTTTGACTCTTCTATCCAACCACCATTCAAAGTGACATTAAAAAAAGTGATCACTTCTTCATTGTGGTAAAAAACATACATTATATAAAACTCACCATCCTAACCATTTTTTTTAAGTGTACAATGCAGTAGTATTAACTATATACACATTGTTGTCCTACATCTCTAAAACTTTTAGATCTTATAAAACTGAAACTCCATAACCATTGAACAATGATTCTCCTTCCCCCCTCTCCCACTTCCTGGCAACCATCATTCTACTTTTCTGTTTTCAAGAGTTTGACTACTTTGGGTACCTCAGGTGAGTAGAATCTCACAGTATTTGTCCCTTTGTAACTAGCTTATTTCACTTAGTAATAATATCCCCAAGGTTCATCCAAGTTGTAGCAGGACAGGATTTCTTGCCTGCGCCCACCCCCCGGCACCCCGCCAACCTTGGGTAAGCTTTACACTTAATGGGGGCTTGAACTCACAACCTGGGGAGCAAGAGTCACATGCTCGACCGACTGAGCCAGCCAGGTGCCCCCAGGATTTCCTTCTTTTTTAAAGCGGAGTAATCAGAAACACACATTATACACATACACATTGAATCTTTATCATTCATCTGACTACCAAGAATAATGCTATAATGAACATGGATTTGCAAAAATCTCTTCAAGATCATGTTTACAATGCTTTTGAATATACTCAGAAATGGAATTGCTGGATCATCTGGTAATTCTATTTTTTTTCCTGAAGAACCTCCATTTTCTCTATCAGTGGTACTATTTCATATTCCCACAAACAATGTACCAAGGTTCCAGTTTCTCAATATCCTCACCAGTAATTTGTTATTTTCTGATCTTTTTGTTTTGGGTTTTGTTTTGTTTTGGTAGTAGCCATGTTAAACTGGTGTGAAGTGATCTATCATTGTGGTTTTCATTTGCATCTCCCTGATGAATTAGGTATTTTTTCATTTGCTCAATGGCCATTTATATATGGCCTCTGGAGAAATGTCTATTCAAATTCTTTGCCCATTTTTAAGTCCAATTATTTATTTTTGTGTTGTTAATTACAGGAGTTGTTTACATTTTCTAGATAATAACTACTTATTAGATAAATGGTTTGAATATTTTCTCCCATTTCGTTGGTTGCCTTTTCCCGGTTGTTTCCTTGCTTTGTAGAAGTTCTTAAGTTTGATGTAGTCCCATTTATCTATTTTTGCTTTTGCTGCCTGTGCTTTTGGTGTCAGGTCCAAGAAAGTATTTGTCAACTTCAATATAATGAAGCCTTCCCCCTAAATTTTCTTCTATGAATTTTATAGTGTTAGGCCTCGTTTTTTTATAAAGGAGAATTTTAATCCTCTAAATTCTGCAAACTTTCAAGGAACAAAAGGCCCATATTAATGTCATCATTTTACTTGATTGATAAAATACAGCAGAACCAAAGTCAACTAACATAAAACATTCCATATTATAACAGTAAGTAGAATATTTCAAACAATGAAAAATAAAAAGCGTGAAATAAAAGCTCTGTAGTACATCTCCAAATGTTAAAACTACTTACTTCAATTTAGCAAGTCTGTCTCTGGTCTGATTAATTTCTTTTGATTTACTATGAAGCCAGTCTTCAAGCTGTTTTTTGTTGGGAAAATATCCTAACAATGAAGTTAATTCATCACTGTGACGAGATTTTATTTTCCTGATTTGTTCATCTTTGTCAGCCTATAGAAAAAATTATTTTTAATTTTTAAAAAAGATTTTATTTATTTGATAGAGAGAGACACAGCAAGAGAGGGAACACAAGCAGGGGGAGTGAGAGGCAGAAGCAGGCTTCCACTGACCAGGGAGCCTGATGCGGGGCTCGATCCCAGGACTCTAGGATCATCACCTGAGCCGAAGGCAGACACTTAATGACTGAGCCACCCAGGTGCCCCATAAAAATTAAAAAAAATAAATAAAATAAAATAAATAAAGTCCAAGATCTCTACATTGTATCAAGAACAATGTTCTTGTGTATCAAGAACAAATGTATCAAGAACAAAATATTCTAATTTACAACTCTGAGATCAAGAGTTACATGATCTACCGACTGAGCCAGCTAGGTGGCTCAGAACAAAAATAAATTCTAGACTAAAATTCTAGGCTTAAAAGATAAAACAATGAACATGAAAGAAGAAAATGCAAAATTTTTAAAGTCTCACAGTGGGAATTGCCGTTCCGTGCCATAAGAGTTAAAGTAACAAGTCTGACAATAGTAAAAATTAAAACTTCTATATGACATGTGATAAATATTAATAGCAATGGGCATGTGTATATACACTTCAGTATTGTTTTTTGGAATTAGAAAATAGTTTTTCTAAGCTCCAAAGTCTTATTTTATAGAATATTAAGTTCACTTAACTTCTAAAATACAATACCAACACCACCTAAGTATTTTGTAGTGCATCCCTTACAAATGTAAATTTTTTTAATACCAGAAGTATAATTAGAACAAAAAGAAAGGTCATACTTTGTCTCTGGTCAGCATCTCCATCTGGGTGCGTGTTGTTGTATGATAGTTTAACTGTTCCATCTCCTGGTCCAATTTACGCAGGGTCCTGTCTAGGTCTGCTTTCTCATTTTGAAGGCTTATTACTTCTGTTTTTAGAGCTTCTACGTTGCTGTTTTTCTCAGCCTTGCTTAGCTCACGTTCCTTATTAATAATTCAAACACACAAGTTTATATGTTTTGTGTTAAAATAATGACAAAATGTATTAGAAATCAACTATTCCTCAGAATGATCAAGATATTACTGTTTACTTTTATCCTAGAAGAGAAAAAGCACAAGATTTTTAAGGAAAATCTTGTCTTACTAGGTTATAATGGTAGAGAAAACTGAGAAAAATACATCCAAATGTACAGTTTAGTAACTCTTTGGTTGGTATGTAAGTATTCATCAGGTACCCACGTAAACATACTACATTGCCTGGCATTTAGAGAACATGAAATAGTGTGATGTGGTCTCTAACGAGTGCTTTACCATCACAAGGCAATGTGATGGGAAACTGTGACAAACTGCTAAACTGACAAAAATGTATGCTAGATGCTAAGTTACAGAGCAAACTGAAATGTTTACTTAAATTATCAAGATGGGTTCTGGGAGGGAAATCTACCAAGCTTTAGGATGCCTACTTTGGTGGCAGACATGTGAAGGAAGGGGACAATCAGAAACAAGGAAGAGAATTTGGATATTTGTACAAGTGGATGGTCTAGGAAAATTTCTACCACACATAAAGTGATAACGTGGCAAGAATCATGTAAAATCTACAGTGTGGGGAACCTAGAGCAAAACCCCTTTTTTTTTTAAACTTAGGTAAGTGGTTCTTAACCAAGGTACTCCTAACAACCACCTGGTTTTGTTTGGAACATACAATTCTAGTCCCCACTCTATAGAGAAGATGAAGGAGTGGGGTGAGGGCAAAGGGAGAAGCAGACTCCCCACTGAGCAGGGAGCCCGATGCAGGGCCTGATCCCAGGACTACAGAATCATGACCTGATCTGAAGGCAGACGCTTAATCGACTGAGCCACCCAGGTGCCCCCAAGCCTAAGTCTTTTTTAAAAGCTTCTTACATAATTCTAATTTTCAATCCACCTACTTCCAGAATCAAAGAGTTGGTATGATTATAATATTCAGATGTCTTCATTTTGTATGACATTCATAGACAAGGCTGATGTTTTTATTGAAATGCCATAATCTTAAGATTAGCAACAGATAATATACTTCAGAATATAAGATTCTAAACATTTCACACATTAAAGTTATTAGATTACTCAAATAATATCTTACAGCTTTTGAGAGCTCCTGGTCTAGTTCAAGAATCCTGTCTGAAGATCCTTCCAACTGCTGTAATTCATGCTTCACATTTCTCAGCTCATTCTGCTTCTTAGTTAGGATTTCTGATTTTAGCTCAATTATTCTTCCCAGTCCAGTTTTCTTATCCCTTATTTCATCTATCTGTTTTTGTTTTAGAGTCTCCTTTTCTGCAAAGTCATTCTACATATAAGAAGAATGAGCATTAACAATTTTTTTCACTGAACCATTAATAGTTTCTTGAATACAAAATTAACACCTGCACAGTAAGAAAAATAGAGCAAATTACAAAAAAGTGCAATAACCATCACCCAAAGATAACCATTATTAACCATGAGCAAACTTTTTCTTTATGATTACCTTTAAAAAGAAATTTTAGAAGACAAATACTGTATGCTCTCACTTATATTGTGGAATCTAAAAACAAAACAAACCCCCAAAATAAACAAACTCAAATAAAAGAGATCAGACTTGTGGTCATCAGAGGTGGAAGGTGGGAGGAGGGAGAATTGAAGGAAGGTGGTCAAAAGGTTCAAATTTCTAGTTATAAGTACTACAGATATAACGTATATCATGATGACTACCACTAACACTGCCATATTCTATATAGAAAAGTTGTTAAGGAAGTACATTCTAATAGTTCTCAGAACAAGGTAAATATATATTCTTTTCTTTTATTGTATCTACATGAGGAAATGGGTTTTAGCTGAACCCACTGTGGTAATCATTTCAAAATATATGTAAACCAGCCCATCGTGCCATATGCCTTAAACGTTGAGTGGTACCTGTTAATTATCTCAGTAAAACTGGAAAAAAAGAAAAGAAAAAAAAAGAAATGTAACAAAATCAAATTTAAAATGTAGTCTGTATTTTCTTCAATTTTTATCCTTAAAAATTTTAGAAATTTGCTTTCATAAGGGTTTTTTCTATCTCAAAAAGATTCTATCCTAACACTAACCTGAAAATTAGACAATGAGGTCCACCCCAAAATTAAAATGGTATAACTAGAGAATCTGATATAAACAAAATATAGCAATATTTACCATCAGCTGGCTGGCAATTTCTGCTTCCCTTTCTTGCCTCTCTCTCACAAGTTTGTGAAAATTTTTAATATGTCTTTCATTGAATGGTCCACGCTCAAAGCCATCCAGTTCTAGCTGTGTTGCCAAAGACTGAATTAATGAATCTCTAGCTTGGATATGTTCTTGATGGCGATCTGCCTGTAGCTGCAAACGACCTTTAAGACACACAACCATAATAATTCAATTTTCAAGTGTTTTTTTTTTTTAATTAAAAGAACTATAATTAAAAAAAAAAAACACAGCAGAATCTCCTATAAACTTTGCCCAGTTCACCCTGGTAACTGGTTTTGCGACATAATAAAAAATATGTATTTGGTTTTTGTCCTTGGTTCCTGGCACAAACCGCCTACAACTCTTAGAATTCCTGAGTGATATAGGTGAAAGGAGCATCTTTTGTTACTCATCCTTAGTCCTTTTCAGCATACTGGAGTTTATTCTAATGCAGTGACCCTTAAGACGATGGGAGCTGGTGCTCAAATGAACCAACAATGTGATTAGAGAGTAGGAACTTTGAGTACCCACCTCCTCAACTCTACCTAGCAGTTGAAGATTGAGTTCAATCATCAATGGTTAATGATTTATTCAACCATGCCTATATAACGGAACTTCCATTAGAACGCTGTACAACAGCATTCAGAGATCTTACAGGCTGGTAAATACATCAAGGTTCTGGTTCATGTGTGAGTGATGCACACAGAGAGGGTATGGAAGCTGAAGACCCTTCTGTATACCTTGCATTAAGTATCTCTTCCATTTGACTGCTTCTGAGTGGTATCCTTTATAATAAACACAAAAAGTTCCCTTAAGTTCTATGAATGATTATAGCAAACTACTGAGTCTCAGAAAGGGTTTGTGGGGACCCCTGATTTACAACTGATCAGAAGTGTAGGTGACAGACAACTTGGGACTTGCAACTGGAATCTGAACTTGGTAGGCAGTTTTGTGGGACTAAACAGGTAAAGCACTGACTCCAGATAATTAGTGTCAGAATGGAATTCTCTCTGCCCCAAACTGGAGGATTGCCTGGTGTGGAAAAACCCACACACCTGGCGTCAGAACTGTTGTGAGAAAAGACAGTGCTTCCTTTAGTAATACTTTGCAATACCATAGTATAATTTCACAGTCAGGTTACTGACATTGATACAATCCACCAGTTTTATTCAGATTTCCCCAGTGTTACTTTTTATCTATTTATGCATATTAAGTTCTACATAATATAATCAATGTGTTAGTTCATATCTCCACCATGACAGTGAACATTAATGAGCAGTTCAAATACCATAATAAGCTTCTGTATCCATAATTTTTTTTTTAAGATTTTATTTATTTATTTGACAGAGAGAGAGATCACAAGGAGGCAAAGAGAGAGAGGGGGAAGCAGGCTCCCTGCTGAGCAGAGAGCCCGATGTGGGGCTGGATCCCAAGACCCTGGGATCATGACCTGAGCTGAAGGCAGAGGCTTTACCCCACTCAGCCACCCAGGCGCCCCCTCCATAATCTTTTATAACCATACTTATGCGGGTTTGTTTTTTTTTGCTCTTGTTGCTTTTTACAACCATAAACATACTAATCTTCCTCTTGTTCCTCCTCCTGCTCAATAACCCTGGCAACCACTAATCTGTTCTGACATTTCAGAAATGTAATATAAATGGAAGCATACCGTATATTATCTTTTTAGGTTGGCTTTTTTCACTCTATATAATTTCTTGGAGATTCATTATTCGTGCAGAAAAAGCATAATATTATGATAGGAAAAAAGACCAAGTTAACGTTTATCCTACCCTGCTCAACAAGCAGTTCTGATTTTTCCTGATTGAGAAGCCTTGATTCTTTATTTAACTTTTCCAGTTCACGCTGACAGTCTACCAGTCTCCTTTCTTTCTCCCTTACTGTTCTCTGGTGATTATGATATAAATCATTTAGTTGCTCATCAGTCCCTTGAAAAACCTGTGCAGAGAACCAAAATAAGAGCTTTGATGAATAAATAAAACAAGTTATCACTCTGAAGTACAAAATATGAACCAAAGCTTATTCAATATCCTTCCCTTTAACATATACATGGAAATAACACAAACATCAAGATTTGTGTTTTTTTTGGAAATACGAGTGGCAAAATGTATTCAAATGAGGTTCATTTTATTAATCTCAAAATTTTGAAAAACAAAATTCTACCACCACAAACCTTTTCCATTTTCTGTTCCAGTTCACTATTATCTTTCTCCATTTGCTTCTTCCGGCTATCCAAGGCTTTAATTTCATTGTCAAGTCTCATTATTTTAGAGAGGTTTTGTTCAATTTCTTTTAGACGATTCTGAAAATAAACCAATACTGTACATAAATTTCACTACAGTTTATACTGCAAATGAATGAAAAGAAGTAAGATGTCCTGGCTGGGTACTTAGTAAAAGTGATCTCTCTCACTTAATGCTAACAATGCTATAAATTATAGGAGGCATAGAGAAATCGAGGATAAGAGACATTAAAAAATTTGCACAGCTCCTAAGAGTTACTAAGGGAAAAAAAAAAAAATTAAACCCCACTTCTAACTTCAAAAGCCCACATCTTGCGTTCATACCTCCCACAAAAGTAATTCATTCATTGGGTAGAATCACATTATGTAAAGTACCACATTATAAAAACTTAAATCTTTAATAGGCTATTTTTAAAAAATAGAACTACTGTGTGAGCTAGAAACTTATCTTGAGTCATGAGTACATTCTGAGGCTGAAGACAAAATTTACATGAAAAACTATTTTGATTCAAAGGCTGCTCAAGCACAGAGAACTCTGAACATATGAAGTGTGACAAATGATTTCACTGGCTGGCTTCTAGGGAAAGTTGGTGGCCTAATCTCCTAGAAATATGTGCAACCAGACTCAGTGTTCACTCTCTGGAGTGGCACTGACGATATTCTTCTAATGTTTGCCTCTATAATTCCAAGGCTGACCAATTCCTCTTCTGAGATAATTTCAGAACCTAATTTATTAAACTACACACTATTAGAGTGCTTAGGTATCAACTGTAAGGTTTCACTGCTGCACCATAATGCACCCTTAACTTTAATGTCATTTAATAAAATTATAGTAGTAGCCTATCTTGTGATTTGTATATTAACAAGTAGCACATAATCACCCTAAAAACAGGAACTTTGTTCACTCACATATCCCCCCACACATGCAACTGATCTTCACTATGTTAGCTAAATGGAAAAATGAGTAATTTCACCAATAATAATTCATAACTGTCACTGACTGAATGCCCACTATATTGAAGACACTGTGTGAAATGCTGCTACACATCCACTCTAACCCTTAGGAGATGACTTGCTTAAGCAGGAGACTTGGAGGACTCAACGTGTCTAAAGTCACATTCTTAATGGTAAGAGCTAAGATTGGAATGGTTAAGGCTCTGAGTGCTGTAACAGGGTAAATCTCAACTTTACCTTGCACCATAATAAAGAGTAACCTGAAATGAAGCATATACTTAAATGTTAGAACTATAACATTAAACTATAAAACTTCAAGAAGAAAACACAGAAGAAAATCTGTGTGATTTTGGGTCAGGCAAAGATTTCCTAATTAGGAGAACAAACTGTACAAGAAAAATGATAAACTGGATTTCAACAAAATTAAAAACTGCTGCCCTTGGAAAAGTAGTTAACAAAATACAGTATTTGCAAAACGCTTATATGATTAGGGCTTGCATCCACAATAAAAAGAAATCTCACAGCAACATAATAAGACAAAAATCCCATTCAAAATAAGCAAATATCTGAATAGAAACTTAGCAAAAGAAGATATGGTAAACACATAAAGATACTTAATATCCATAAGCATTAGAAAAATGAAACTACAATGAAAAAAACTACAATGAAAAAAAAACCACTCAGAGATACTATCATGCATCTACTACAATGGCTAAAATAAAAAAGACTGACAATACTAAGTAGTGAAAGGATATAGAGCAACTATACTGTTAGATGTTGATGGCAGGACTACAAAACAGTATAGCCACTTTCAAAGGTAGTTTGGCAGCTCATAAAGTTAAACATATACTTCCATATAACCTAGCAACCCACCACAAGAAAGTTACTCAAGAGATAAGAAAAGATATCTCGAAAAGCCTATATACCAAAGTTTATAGCCGTTTTATTCCTAACAGCTAGAAGCTGGAAAGAGCCTAATATCCATCAACTAGGGAATGTATGAATGAATTGTAATATATCCCCACAATTTACCCTCAACAAAAAAATAAATTAACTACTCATACACGCAACAATAAAGTTAAAAAGGTCAAGCTAAGAACCAGAAACAAAATGCTACCTAATATATGATTCCATTTATATGACATTCTGGAAAAGGCAAAATTATGACCTAACAAATCGGTGGTTACCAAGCGTTGGAAGTGGAGGGAGGGACTACAGACAAACTTGAGAGAACTTTTTGGGGTAAGGCAGGGGATGTTCTGTATCTTAACTACAGTAATGCTGTAGTTAAGCTACTGTATGCATTTCCCCAAACTCATCAAACTACATACTTTACAATAGGTAGGTTTTACTATATGTAAATTATAGTTCAATAAATCTATCTCAAAAAAAAGTACAGGCTTGGGATTCAGAGAGGTCTGGACTCAAATCATGGTTCTACACTATATGAACACCTGAGCCTCAGTTTTCTTGCCTATGAAACATCACCGGGTTACTACAGGGCTTACATAATGCATTTTAAAGCTTTCTTATCAGTGACTAGCGTATAGTAGACAATAAATGGGACCATTCATACCACTTGTGAAAAAAGCCCTGTGTTCCGAAAATACCTTTTGAGCAGTTTAACAAAGAGACCAGATTGATTCTTATAAGCCCTGGATGCTAACACCTCAGTTATTGTACTACACTCAGAAACTTCTTGGCTTCTATCACTGCTTCTTGCCAGTATTAACTTTATCTGGGCTTAGATCTATTGTGATACTTCTTCATTCTTTAAATCTAGCCAGTCCACCAGATCCTGAATATTCCTTCTTTGAAATCTGATTTGTCTTAAATTTATTTTAATTCCACTGTCGTTCACATATAGTCCTATAAAAATCTGTTCAGTTCCCACAGCACAAACCCCAGGTTCTATTCTCAGAGCACACCACTAGTAAAAGAAGCCAGGACAAATAATATTTTAATAATAAGACAACAAAAAATAAAGCAGAGTATTTAAAGCTTAAGTGTCACTGTGAAATGAGACAATGAAGAAGTTGGGTTATCAGCTATATAAGAACCATGAACTTCTGTGTGGAAGAAATTAAGCCAGAAGGTGTTTTCTGAATTCAAAAACAAGTTTCTCAAGCAATTTCCACCGAAGACAAAACAGAACCAAGGTCAGGATAGAATGTGGTGGGATGAAAATAAAGTTGTTTATGACAGAATTCCTAAAGACAAAGAATCTATAAAAATGAGAAGGCATGAGTGCAGTATTTGAAATGAAGTGGTCTCTAGACGGCTCCTGTGTAGGTGATTTGACTCAAACCTTATGTTTAGTTCCATAGAGGGAAGAAACCGAACTTTATATATCAGAGCTAAAACAAAACAGAGCAAAACAAACCTTTGAAATCATGCAGTTAATAAATATTTACTGAACCTCCTGCAATGTGCCAGGCACTGGGCTAGACTATGGGACACAGAGAATAAAAAAAATTTTTTTTCAGAGAATAAAATTAAACTCATGGAGAACTAGTCAAAACTAAACATAAATAAAGAAATAATGTATATATGTGATGAATCACTAAATTCTACTCCTGAAACCAGTATTACACTACATGTTAATTAACTAGAATCTGAATAAAAACTTGAAGGAAAAAAAAAGAAACAAGACGTCACTATTTGCTATAGCCTTAGTTAGAATCCTGGCATCACTCAATAAATATTAGTTATCGTCTCTTTGCCATACCTACACATTCCTTCCAAATGTTCCATTTCAACTATATGGATTTCCTTGATACTATTCAAGAACAGCTTGCTTTTCACTGTCCCTGTATCTTTAATTACCTACCCATTTATGATCAACAAAGTCTTATCCCCAATTCATTCCAATGTAATCCTCTCTGGCCATCTCAGACAGAAATTCTCTTTCTTATTCCTCCTTACGCCTCTTGTCTTTTTCTACCTTACGTGTGCCTGTCATCTTTTTAACCAGGCTGCTCCTAAAAAAGATAAAATGTGTTCCAATGTCTTGGTTATTACCAAATATCTATACACAGTAATAATGATAACTCATTCTAACATTTATCATAATTTATCATTCTTTTGTCTATTAAACTAAATTCTAAACCTACTGGTTCTCTATAATCTGAATGCAATTCTTTTTCATTCATTTTTCCCTTTTCATTCATTTTACTTAACCTAGGTACTTCCTCATGTGATTGTTTTGATAAGTCACATGTGTGAAAACAAACACATAAAAATGTCGATGTAATACATTTATATTGTATTTATCCAAAAAAAGAGAAACTGCTGATAGGCTGTATCTGGAAGGTCAGAAATGAGGAGCTGGAAGAGTACCTCTTGCTTTTCAACTCATATTTTTCTGTCATTTTTTTTCACTGCAAGCACATACTACTTTTAAAAAATAAAAACACAAACATACATAAAACGCCTTCTACTCTGCTGAGTTTGATTTTTCCCCCCATCCTTTAAAGCCCAGTTCAGCCATTCCTCCTTCCTTCAAGGCTTGTGACAGATTTCTCTTTAAGATCATTCCCCCCTTTTTAGTAGCTTTTACTGAAAGATTTCACACACCACATAATCCACCTGTTTGTGTGTGTGTTTAAGATTTTACTTATTAGACAGAGAGAGAGACAGAGCACAAGCAGGGGGTACGGCAGGCAGGAGAGGGAGAAGCAGGTCCCCCTCTGAGCAGAGAGCCCGATGTGGGCCTTGATCCCAGTGTCCTGGGATCATGACCTTAGCCAAAGGCAAATGCTCAACCGACTGAGCCACCCAGGCTCCCATAATTCACTTGTTTGAAGTGCACAATTTAACACTATTTAGTATACTCACAGAGTCGTGCAACCATTACCATAACCTAATCTTAGGGTATTTCAACTTCCAAAAATGGAGCTATGCCAATCAGCAGCAGTCACTGTTCATTCCTCTCTACTGCCTACCCTATACAATCATTAATATATTTTCTGTCTCTATAGATCTGCCTATTTTGGACATTTCAAATAAATGGAATCATACAACATGTGGTCTTTTGTCATTGACTCCTTTCACTTAATGTGTTTTCAAGGTTCTTGCCTGTTGTAGCATATATCAGAACTTCATTACCTTTTATGGCTGAATAATATTCCAATGGAAGGATATGCCACATTTTACTTAGCAGTTCATGGACAACTGAGTTGTTTCCAACTTTGACTATTATGATTAATGCTGCTATGAACATCCCTATACAAGTTTTTGTGTAGGTATATTTTTAAATTTCTCTTGGGTGTAAGAAATTTAAGGAGTAAAACTGCCGGATCATATGTTAATTCTATGTTTAACATTTCAAGGAATTGCTAAACTGTTTTCCAATGTGAGATGGACCATTTTACATTCCAACCAGCACATATGAGGGTTCCAATTTCTCCCTATCCTTATTAACAATAATTATATGTCTTTTTGACTTACAGCTACTCTGGTGGGTGTGAGGTGGTATCTCACTGTGATTTTCATTTGTATGTTCCTAATGAATAATGATGTCAAATATCTTTTCATTTGTTTTTGGACACATAGAGACCTTCTTTAGAGAAATATCTATTTAGATCCTTTGCACATTTTCTTTTTTTTTTTTTTATTAATGAGTTATAAGAGTTTGTTACATACTCTGGAAAAAAGTTCCTTTTTAGATATATGACTGGCAATTATTTTCTCTCTTTTTGTGGGTTGTCTTTTTGCTGCTCGATGATGTAGTCTGCAAAACAAGTTTTTAATTCTGAGGAGGTCTACTTTTGTCTATTTTTTCTTTCCTTACTTGTGCTACAGCTACCACCTTCAGCTCCTAAAAATCTGTATTTTAAACTTTATTATTCACATAGCTTTTCAAATTACTCCTTTGTGATCCTATCTTTTCAAAAAGTTTCCTTGTTTCTCCTAATAGATTTTAAGTTCTTTAAAAGAAAGGCTGAAGTTTTTGGCCTCATCATCCCCAAGAGCACCTGGCACAGTGCTATACAAAAAACCAATATTCACTGAAAAATGCAATAATGTCAATGGGTACTGGAACAAACACAAAACCAAACCTTTTCTAGTTTACAATTCAAAAATCTATACCAGGAAATTAGAAGATGGCAATGGAATAGGAGGACCCTAGGCTCGCCTCATCCCACACATACAAGTAGATAACTATCAAATCATCCTAAATACCCCAGAAATCTATCTGAAGTCTGGCAGAACAAACTCCACAACTAAAGGCAGAGAAGTCACAGTGAGAAAGACAGGAAGTGTAGAGATGCGGTTTGAGAGAGAAAGGGATTATGGCCCCTGGAGTGGGGAAGGAACAGCAGTCACAGAGAAGGGTGAGAAGATAGACTAACATGCAGGGAAGCACACAGAGAAAACAAATCCCCATAGCAATTGGCTTGAAAGGCGAAGAGGGTCTGAATTTTCTGAGTTCTTCCAACCAATGGAGCTTAAGGCCTGGAATTTTAAAGGTCAATGTGTTTGGCTCTGGGAAAGCTCAGAGGGCACTGGGGCTGCTCTTGTTTTACGTGGGGCAAACAGGCAGTGGACATCCACCATGGAAATACCAATTTGAAGAGTGCCTGGGGCACACAGTGCAGAGGTTGGTTAGTTGCTCCTCTCAGAGCATGTCCTCGAGAGGCAACATTCATTCAGAGACCAGAGACCGCTCTGGGAACAAAGGAACCATTTGTTACAAAGGCACCATTTCCCCCACCATCCCTCAGCATAAGCAGAGAGCAATCTGCAGGAACCAGCCCAGCCCTGACACTTGCTACCTAACTCACTTACACCAAGCCATGCCCCCCACACCCCAGTGGAACCTCTGTTCCCAGTCACCCTCGTCTCAGTCCCAGTGCAGCAGACCCCCTCCCCAAGAAGACTGGCCCAAATCCTTGCCAACATTGCATCTCCCAACCCAGGAGTTTTTCAGAGCCTCTGTTCCAGTGGCAGTGGTGACAGACCTCATTTCACAAGCAGAACAGAGTACACCTAGTTAAAATGTGCCACAATCAGGCCAGGGACCCAACAATGCCCACAACAGGTAGAGACAGCCTCTGCAAATGATTGAAGGATAAAGTGGATACAAAAGCTGAGCACATGAAGCACACATAGGAGATGCTCCCAGAAGCACCAGGCCTGAGACTACACTGCAGGACACATAGGACCTCTTATTCATAAAGGCATTACCCTCAAAAATAGGAAACATAG
Organism: Mellivora capensis; assembly: GCA_004024625.1. NCBI lineage: Eukaryota > Metazoa > Chordata > Mammalia > Carnivora > Mustelidae > Mellivora > Mellivora capensis. The sequence goes on along the minus strand of PISX010011559.1, from coordinate 22,055 downwards.
GGGTGCCTGGGTGGCTCAGTGGGTTAAGCCTCTGCCTTTGGCTCAGGTCATGGTCTCAGGGTCCTGGGATCGAGCCCTGCACTGGACTCTCTGCTCAGCAGGGAGCCTGCTTCCCCTGTCCCTCTGCCTGCCTCCCTGTCTACTTGTGCTCTCTCTGTCAAATAAGAATCTTAAAAAAAAAAAAAGGAAACATAGCTGACTTTCCTGACACACAGTAACAGGCATAGATACTTAGACAAAATGAGAAGACAGAAGTATTTGTCCCAAATCTAAGAACAGGAAAGACCACAGCTAGAATCTAAGTGAAACAGAAATAAGTAACATGCCTGTTGGAGAATTTAAAGCAATGATGATAAGGATACTCACTGGACTTTAGAAAAGAGGAGAAGACATCAGTGAGACCATTAACACAGAGATAATGAAATACATAGAGATAAAGGGCTCAATAAATGAAATGAGAAACACATTTGATGGAAAGAACAGCAGGCTGGTAGAAGCAGAAGAAAGATAACAGTGCCTCATAGAGACTAATGGAAAGTCATAAAACTAAATGAAAGGGAGAAGGGCGCCTGGGTGGCTCAGTTGGTTAAGCAACTCCCTTTGGCTCAAGTCACGATCCCAGGGTCCTGGGATCAAGCCCCGTGTCAGGCTCCTTACTCAGCAGGGACCCTGTTTCTCCGTCTGCCTGCTACTCTGCCTGCTTGTGCGCTCGCTTTCTCTCTGTCAAAAAATAATAAATAAATTAAATAAAATAAAAACTAAATAAAAGGGAGAAAAAAAGAATTATGCAAAATGAGAACAGACAGGGATGCCTGGGTGGCTCAGTCCATTGAGCATCTGCCTTTGGCTCAGGTCATGTTTCCAGGGTCCTGGGATCAAGTTCCACATTGGGCTCCATGCTCATCAGGGAGCCTGCTTTACTCCCTGCATGAAGCACCCCCTACTTCTGGTCGCTCTGACAAATAAATAAAATCTTAGGGAAAAAAAAAAAAGAGAACAGACTTTGGGAACTCAGTGACTTCACCAAACATAATAATATTTGTATTACAGGAATCCCAGAAGAAGAAGAGAGAGAAAATGCGGCAGAGAATTTATCTGAAGAAATATTAGCTGAAAACTTTCTTAATCCAGGGAAGGAAAGAGATGCCAGATTCAGGAGGCACAGAGGCCCCCCCTCAACAAAAACAATAAAAGCAGAGCCACACCATGATATATTGTAACTTAAAAAGCAAAATACTGATAAAGAAAAATAAATACTTAAAGCAGCAAGATGAAAGAAGACACTCACATAAAAAGGAAACTCCGTAAGGCTACCATCTGATTTTTGAGCACAAACTTTCTAAGCCAAAAAGGAGTGGTATGATATTTTCAAAGTGCTGAATGGGAAAAATCTATAGCGAAGAATACTCTAACCAGAAACGCTATCATTCAGAATAGAAAAAGAAATAGTTTCCGAGACAAGCAAAAACTGAAGGAGTTTATGATCACTAATTCAGCCCTGCAATAGATATTAAAGGGGACTCTATGTGTGAAAAGACAAAAGATGACAGTATGAAGATAGGAAACACAAAAGCAGGAAAAATAACTATTTCTGTAAAAAATAATCAGTCAAGAAATACACAAAATAAAAGAACACAAAAGAAAAGATATTATGACACCATGTACCTAAAATGTGGGGAGAAGACGACTAAAGAATGGGTTCAAACTTAAATGACCATCAACTTAATACAGGCTGCTATATGTAGAAAAGATTATATACAAACCTAATGGTAACCTGATGGTAACAAATGAAAAATCACTAATAAATATCGGTAGAATAAAGAGAAAGAAATCCACATATATCACTAAAGAAAGCCAGTAAACATGAAAGAGAAAAAGAAAGGATCAGAGAAAATCTTCAGAAACAACCACAAGACAATAAAATGGCAATAAACACATATTTATCAATAATTACCTTGAATGTAAATGGACTAAATGCTCTAATAAAAAAACACAGGGCGGGATGCCTGGGTGGCTCAGTTGGTTAAGCGGCTGCCTTCCGCTCAGGTCATGATCCCAGCGTCCTGGGATCTAGTCCCACATCGGGCTCCTTGCTCGGCAGGGAGCCTGCTTCTCCCTCTGCCTCTGCCTGCCACTCTGTTTGCCTGTGCTCTCTCTCTCTCTCTCTGACAAATAAATAAATTAAAAAAAAAAAAAAAAAAACACACAGGGCTACAGAATGGATAAACAAAAACAAGACCCATCTATGTAACTGCCTACCAAAGACTCATTTTAGACCTAAAGGCATCTGCAGATTGAAAGTGAGGGGATAGAGAAACATTTACCATGCAAATGAACCTCAAAAGAAAGCTAGGGTAGCAGTACTGATACTGGACAAAAAAGACTTTAAAACAAAGACTGTAGTAAGAGACAGAGACACTGCAAAATACAATAAAAGGGTCAATCCAACAAGAAGATGCAAAAATTGTAAATATTTATGCTCCGAACACGGGAGCACCCAAATACATCAAATAGTTGATAACAAACATAAAGGAGCTAATTGATAATAACACAGTAATAGTGGGGACTTTAATACCCCACTTACATCAATGGACAGATCATCTAAACAGAAAATGAACAAGCAAACAATGTCTTTGAACAACACACCGAAACAGATTTAACATACTCAGAACATTTCATCCTAATACACCAGAATACAGTTTTTTCAAGTATACCTGTAACATTCTCCAGAATAGATCATATATTAGGCCACAAAACATATCTCAAAAACTTCAGAAATATCAATACCATACATCTTTTCTGACCCCAACACTGTGAAACTAGACATCAACTACAAGAAAAAATGTGGAAAGAGCACTAAATACATGGAGGTTAGATAACATGCTACTAAAGAATGAATGGGTCAACCAGAAAATAAAAGAAGAAACAACAAAGTACATGGAGGGCTGCATAACAGGCTCAATTGGAGGAACTTGCCACTCCTGTTCTCAGGGTTGTAAATTCAAGCCCCATGCTAGGTGAAGAGATTATGTAAACAAACAAACTTTAAAAAAAGGTACATGGAAACAAATGAAAATGAAACAACAGTTCAAAATCATTGGGACATAGCACAAGTTGTTCTAAGAGGGAAGTTTATAGCAATAGAGACCTATCTAAAGAAACAATAGCTCAAATAACCTAATCTTACACCTAAAGGAGCAAGAAAAAGAGCAAATAAAACCCAAACCCCTCCCTTCTGTTCTTGATTTCTTTTATTTAGAAATTAAAACCTTACAAAAACAAAACAAAACAAAAAACCTCCCAATAAACAAAACTCCAGGACCACGTGGCTTCACAAATAAATTCTACCAAACATTTAAGGAAGCATTAATACCTATTCTTCTCAAACTATTACAAAAAATTCAAACGAAGGAAAACCCAAATTCATTCTGATGTCAACACTACCCTAATACCAAAACCAGATAAAGACACTATTAAAAAAAGAGAACTACAGGCCAATATCTCTGATGAACATACACACAAAAATCCTCAACAAAATACTAGCAAACTGAATCCAACAATACATTAAAAAAATCAGGGCACCTGGGTGGTTCAGTCGATTAATCGTCTGCCTTCTGTCTCCCTCAGCCTCCTCCACACAGCTCATGCTTTGTCTTCCTTCTCAAGTAAATAAATAAAATATTAAAAAAAAAAAAGAGCCATTCACCAAAATCAAGTAGTATTTATTTCTGGGTTGCAAGGGTGGTTCAATATTTGCAAATCAATCAGTGTGATGCATCGCCATCATTAAGATAAAAACCCTTATGATCATTTCAATAGATGTAGAAAAGGCATTTGACAAATATTCATTCATGATAAAAACCCACAACAAAGTAGGTTTAGAGGGGACATACCTCAAAATAACAAAGGCCATCTATGAAAAACACACAGCTAACATCATTCTCAATTGTATTTCTATACACCAAAAATGAAGCAGCAAAAAAAGAAACTAAGAAAACAATCCCATTTACAACTGCACCAAAAATAAGACACCCAGGAGTAAACCTAAAAGAGGTGAAAGACCTGTACTCTGAAAAACATAGAATACTGAAGAAAGAAAATGAAAATGACACAAAAAAGTGGGAAGACATCGCATGCCCATGGATTGGAAGAACAAATATTGTTGAAATGTCAACACCACCCAAAGCAATCTACAGATTTAATGCAATCCCTATGAAAATACCAACAGCATTTTCACAGAACTAGAACAATCTAAAAATTTGTGTGGAACCACAAAAGACCTCAAAGAGCCACAGCAATCTTGAAAAAGAAAAGCAAAACTGGAGACATCGCAATTCCAGACTTCAAGTTATGCTACAAAGCTGAAGTAATCAAGACAATATGGTACTGGCACAAAAATAAACACATAGATCAACAGAACAGAACAGAAATCCAGAAATAAACTCCAATAATGTGGTCAATCAATCTTCGACAAAGCAGAAAAGAATATCCAAGGGAAAAAAGACTGTTCAACAAACGGTGTTGGGAAAACTAGTCAGCTACATGTGAAAGAATTACACTGGACCACTCTTACACCATACTCAAAAATAAAATGGATTAAAGACCTAAATGTGAGACTTTAAACCATAAAAGTCCTAAAAGAGAGCACAGGCAGTAATTTCTCGGACACAGGAAATAGTGCCTTCTCTCTACATAGGTCCCTTCAGTGAAGGCAAACAAAAGCAAAAATAAACTACTGGTATTACATTGAAATAAAAAGCTTCTGCACAGTGAAAAGAAGCCATCAAAACTAAAAGGTAGCTTATAGAATGGGAGAAGATATTTACAGTAACATATCCGATAAAGGGCTAGTATTCAGAACATATAAAAAACTGATACATCACCTGAAAAATAATTCAATTAAAAACAGGCATAATACATGAACAGACATTTCTCCAAAAAGACATCGAGATGGCAAACACATGAAAAGATGCTCAACATCACTGATCATCAGGGAAATGCAAATGAAAACTACAATGAGACACCATCTCACACTTGTGAGGCTGAGTAAAAATTACAAGATCCTCTTCAGGATGTGGAGAAAAGGAACACTTGCGCACTACTGGTGGAAATGCAAACTGGGGCAGCCACTCTGGAAAACAGTATGGAGTTTCCTCATAAAGTTAAAAATAGTACTACTACCTTATGATCCAGCAACTGTACTACTGGGTATTACTCAAAGTGTACAAGAACACTAATTCAAAGGGATACATGCACCCCTATGTTTATAGCAGAATTATTCACAATGCTGAGATATGGAAGCAGCCCAAGTGTCCATCAACTGATGAATGGATAAAGATGTGATATATAGAGACAATGGACTGTAACTCAGCCATAAAAAGGAAAGAATTCTTGCCATTTGCAACAACATAGATGGAATTAGACGGTATAATGTTAAGTGAAACAAGTGAAAGACTAATTTCACTCATACATGGACTTTTTGAAAAGATTTTATTTATTTATTTGACAGAGAGAGATCACAAGTAAACAGAGAGGCAGGCAAAGAGAGAGGAGGAAGCAGGCTCCCTGCTGAGCAGAGAGTCCGATGCGGGTCTCGATCCCAGGACCCTGAGATCATGACCTGAGCCAAAGGCAGAGGCTTTAACCCACTGAGCCACCCAGATGCCCCCAGACTCTTTCTTTTTAAAAAAGATTTTATTTGACAGAGAAAGAGAAAGAGCAAACACAAGCAGGGGTAGCTGCAGAGGGAGAGGAAGAAACAGGCTCCCCACTGAGAAGGGAGCCGAATGTGGGGCTCAATCTCAGGACTCTGAGATCATGACCTGAGCAAAAGGCAGAGGTTTAAGTGACTGAGCAACCCATGTGCTCCAAGAAACAGCCTCTTTACTACAGAGAGAACAGGATGATGATTACCAGAAGGGAAGTAGGTGGGGGGGATAGGTGAAACAGATGATGGGGATTAAGGAATACCTTTGTCATGATGATCAACAGATGATTAAAATAAAGACCTTTTAAAATCAATGAATGAATCTATAATTATTAAAAAAAAATCTATACCAGTATTTAGAGATGCATTTTAAGAGCCAAATCAGTTAACTTCTAAATAACTTTACAATTCTACTATTTGAAACCTAGAAAATAGCCATTTTCAAGCATGCTCTTAATTATTTAGGCTAGGAACACTTTAAGGGCAAGGACATCACTGTAGTACTCCTTGTACCTGTAGACCCAAGCATAGTATACACTGTATACCCCTCAACACTCAATAAATGTTTAGGAAGTGAACATTTTTATTTACAGTCTTTATGGCCCTTCCTATAAACCACAAGAGTTTAGAGAACTGTCAAATATATCAACATGTTATCTATCAGTTCCAAATTTTATGCAATGTCAAGAATGTCCTCCAAATTAAAAAAAATTCCCTGGAAAGATGTGTTAATTAAAAAAAAATTTCCTTAAGAATACAGTAATGTGTAAAGTTGGGTTATTATTTAACAACCAAAGATCTACATCAGTAACTTAGTATCATGGTATGAATTTGTTTACTCTCAAATCCAAGCTCTTTCGGCAATTCTAAGACAAACCATCCAACAGGGAACTAAGATATTAACCATAACATTATAGAGTATCTGATGCTTTAAGAATTATACATAACATACAAATTTATATAAAAATAAGGTGCTTTAGGGGCACTACCAGGATAAAAGGTGACCTTCCTATTATAAAAGAAATCAAATTACCTTCAATGGATCAAGTTCGTTCTCATAGGATTTGACAATTTCCTTTGACGATGTTAACTGAGCTTCCTTACTAGTAATCTGGTCACGTATCTCACAAGCTTTTTCCTTATTTTGCTTCAAATATTTTAGTTCTGTTTGACATTCTTTTACTTTCTGACCTTGTGTCTGACGTACCTGCCGAAGTGTTTCCAAGGCTTTAATGTACCTTTGGAGATATTAAATAAAAATCAAACTTCTGTCCAAGGGAATTACAGTAGATTCAAACAAGGGAATATTACAGAGTTAAGATGACATTTACAAAGAGTTATTAGTAACTTAGAAAATGCTTACGATATAATGGTAAATGAAAAAGTTACATATAAATTATCAACCCAGTCAATAAAGAAGTACAGAATGAAAACTGAAAGGAAACATGCCCAGTGGTTGCTACTGGATGACAGGTAGTAACTGATGATTTTTTTTTACTTTTAAAACATTTTCTCTTTTAACAAAGAAGCATCCAAATTGCAACCACAGCTCAATAACTTAATAGGTTATCAAGTCTCACTAAAGGTTACAAACCTTGTTGCTGAAAAAATCTCATCAAATTTTTGCTTCAGAGCCTTCCCTTCACTTAGAGGCCAATTAGAGTCTTCTTGGTGACAAAAAATGACATTATTTAGCACAGACTTGGAAACCCCAAGAGAACTTATCATCTCTCGGTCAATTTCTGCACACTTAGAGCTGAGACTGACCTTCTCACCATGCCTACAGAAAACAAAAAGTGAGAATTTATGTAAACAAACAAACAAACAAAAACACCCTCCATTTGTACCTATTCAATCATTCCTTTACACTGTACTTGTAAAAAAAAAAAGAAAGAAAAAAGAAGAAGGAAAAAAAAGAGAGACCCTCATCCCTCCCATTACAATAAGTTCCTCATGGTAAAAAGTTTAACTCTTAAATGATTCAGCTAATTCAATGATGGAAAGTGTGTAAAACAGGGCAGGACAGGAAATAAAGCCAGAATTAAATTTTTTACGTCTGGACTTCAAAATACAATAATTTAAAATATTTACAGACAATAAACAGAAGAAATTATCTTCCATCCCCAGAATTCAAAAATAAGACAATAAGAGACTTTTAAAGAATAAAACAGGATGAACCACACCAAACAGGCAACAGGTCTTAAACAAAGACCTCTAAAGACGGCATTGTTTAGATTGAGACTGCTCAGTAACAAACACACTGTAAAAAGAGAACAAAGGCAAACTTTAGTGATGCTCACCTAAGCAAACCCAAACAGTATTCCTTTTTTTTTTTTTTTTTTTTTTAAGATTTTATTTATTTACTTGACGGAGAGAGAACATAAGTAGGCAGAGAGGCAGGCAGAGGGAGAGGGAGAAGCAGGCTCTCCACTGAGCAGGGAGACTCATGTGGGGCTCGATCCCAGGACCCTGGTATCATGACCCGGGCCAAAAGCAGCCACTTAACTGACTAAGCCACCCAGGCACCCCATCAAGGAGTATTCTTAATCAGTAGACTTCAACTTTTAAGGCCACACTGACAAAGCAATCCAACAGAGAGAAATGTCTTAGGGTCTTTTAAAAGTAAGTTCCCCCCAAAAAATATAAATAAAAAATAAATAAATGTTTATTTACATCATTTACATCATTATACCTACAGCCAGGATCATCCCTGCCCTTGGATTCCAAGAGATCTCTCAGTATATTTCATAAGAAGAACATACTCAAAATTTTCTTTCCTATCTTCTGTGCAGTATCTGTTAATAACCAGATTAGGTGGGCAGAAGTAGTGTCTGTATTTACTGTCATTTATATATTCCAATATGTGTTTTGAAAATATTACACTGAGTACAGTGAGAATATTTTGTAGGGGGACAGAATGGACAGAGACCAGGAGGTTATCACATTAGACCAGTAAAAGATAACGGTAGCTTGAATTAGAATGGTCACTGCACAGATGGAAAGAGAGACTCACCAGACATTTAGGTTAAATCCATAGGACCTGGTAATGAAATGAATATACAGGGCAAGGAGGTGTCAGATAGAGGTTATTGGTTTGTGTCAGGTGGATGGTCCGGAGTGCTATTCACAGCAATGAGGAGTACTGCAAGAATATTAGCTTATGGGAGGTTTTTTTAGGAGGCAAGGGAAAAGACCCATGAGCTTGGTTTTGAACATGTTGAATCTGAGGTGTCTCTGAAAGACCTGGTAGAACATGAGAAAGGCAGTTGGGTACACGAGTCTAGAAATAAAGGTCTGGAGACCTAAATATCTAAGTCACCTATGAATATATAGTAATTTGAGTAATGAAATGAATGAGATTAACTAGGAAGAGAATATAGAGCAAAAATAGGAGAGGATCTAGAAGCCTGTCAAACTGCTACCTTTACTGGCTGGGAAGGATGTGGCTGTGAAGAAGAGAAAGAGAACAGTGTCATGCCACAGGAGACTATTAAAGATTTTCAAGAAGTTCTTAACAGCTACCATTTACCATTTACTGGACAGAACAATGGCCCTTCAAAGATACTTATATTCTAATCCCTGCAATTTGTGAATCTGTTGGGTTATATGGCAGTATAATGATCATAGATGGAGTTAAGGTTGCTCATCATCTGGACCCTAAATACAGGGATTACCCTAGATTATTCTGGTGGGTCAACAGAATCATAATGCTCCTTAAGTGGGAGGAGGAGGCAGAAGAAGTCAGACTGATGTACTGTGAGAACTCTGCCCACTATTGCTGGCTTTGGAGGTGAAGGAGGGCCATGAGTCAAGGATTGTGGGTGGACTGTAAAAGACAGAAAGGGCACGGAAAGATATCTTTCCTGGAGTCTCCAGAAAGGAACAAAGCCCTGCCAACATCCTGATTTTAAACAGTGCGCTACAACTGAGACTCATAAATTACAGAACTGTAAGATAATAAATGTGTATTGTTTTAAACTATTAAGTTTGTGGTTTGTTTTACAGTCATGGAAAACTAATATATGAGCTCTTACTACCTATTAAGTGTTTTATATGCATTAGCTCAATCCTTAAAACATTTAAGACATTAATAGTAATAATGAATCCCTATTTTACAAATGAAAAAAAAAACACAGGCTTGTTACGAGATCTATTTTGTAAAGCAATAGCATTATCCTAAGTAAGAGAGGGTACCTGTGACCTTAGTTGGAGCTGTTTCAGTAAAAGAATGGGGCTGGAGGAGGAGTGAGAAGGAGACAGTATCAACAACTCTTCTTGAGAAGACTGGCTGGAAAGGGGAAGATGAAGACAGTAAGTGGCATGGAATGAAATCCAAAGGGCGTGGTAGAGACCTGAGTGTGTTTAAATGCCAAGGAAACAAACCTGCTTCAGAAGCCAGTAGCTAAAATACTGCCCCTAGCAAATAATAGGTGCTGAACATTATTAACTAAAAGAATTATTTCATTAGCTGAATAAATACATAACAAGTAAAAGGGAGGGGTAAGGGAACAGTTAAGTAATGTGCTCAACAAGGATAAAACCTCGAAGCCAGGGTAAGCTAATTCCAAAATCCATACCCATTACAAGACGATACCTGCCTCTAACAAAGGTAACAGTTCAAAGGGACAAATGATCTCTTTCCTATCTGTATACTTCTCATCTCACTCCTACGCATGATACTAGCATTTTCCATTCATTCAATCTATATTTGAGTGATTGTGCACCTTCAAATGAGCAACTGTTCACAAATTACTCAAAGGAATGTTGCATTATCACTAACTCTTTAATGGGATCATTCCTTTTAACTGATAAATTGATCAAACAATAAATGTTCATAGTGGGTGAAGCTATACATGTGCAGCGGCAGGGAGTACACAGGAACTCTACTTTCTGCTTGGTTTTGCTGAGAACCTAAAACTGCTCTAAAAAATAAAGTCTGTTTAAAAAAATTAATATGCTCCCCTAAAATAAGGTAATGGGAAAAAACCCATTAGGTTCTGATGAACATAAATGACTGAAAATGAACAGATATTCAAATATAAATAAACACCTACTTTGTTCTAGTAATGACTCCTTCCAGGGTTTTAAACTCTGTCTTTTTGCTTTTCTGAGTACACACCATAGATCTCTGTACAGCTATAACTTCTCCATTGACATCACGAAACTGCAGACGAATCTGGGCTCTAACATCTGTTTCTTGAGCAACCTTTGAAGATAAATGGAGAAAAATGCTACCTTAGTAAGTATTAGAACATTCATTCTAAAAGACAAGACACATCCAATCTTACCAAAAATGAGAAAAAGAAGAACTTAAATATCCAAAATGAGTGACAGTTATGCATGCTACCAATATATAAGAGGAAAAGAATAGGTTTTTTTTTTGGTGTAATTTTTTAATATAAAAATAATTTAGCTCTCCACTTAGAATTAAATTATATATGCCACATCTCTACTAATATCTAGAATGTCTCACTCCTTTGCTCTTTTTTTAAAAATTGATTTACTGAAATTGTTTATTTTCTTTTATTCAGTATCATTAGATCAGGTAAGTCAATTTTCCAAGTAAGTTTTACTTTAAGTATCAAGTGTATCAAAAACAAAACAAAAAAGTATCAAAAACAGATTTTAAAAAAACACACAAGTGTACAGAAAAGTAAAAATACAGTATACAAAACTTTTCTCCCTTGAACCAATTGAGATTAAGTTGCTGATTTGATGTCCCATCAATATTTCCTACAAAACAGGGACACTGTCGAACATTAAAATCAGGATATTTAGAGTGATGTATTACTACATATGGTCCCCAGATTCAAGTTTGGTCGATTGTTCCAGTATACTCTTTACAACAAAAAAATTATACAGTGTATTACAGGTCAGAATTATATGTATTACACACTGTTCAGAATTACATATTGTTGTTATGCCTCTAGTTTCAGTCTGGGACAGTTCCTCAGATTTTACATGACTTTCATGACTGGTAATTTACAAACCATTATTTCACAGACTATTTCCCAAAATTTGGGTTAATCTAATATCTCATGACTAGAATCAGATTATGTACCTTTGGCAGGAATATTACAGAAGTGACGTGTGTTCCTTTCATTGCATCTTGTCAAATGGGACATGGTTTCAATTTATCCCACTATGGGGATAATGGTATCTGTCACACTTCTTTACCATGAAGTTATTTTTTATACTTTGCTATTAACAAATATTTGGGATATACATTGAGATGATGTTAATATCTCATACCTCATCAAACCTTCTTTCACTAGTTTTAGTACCTATTAATGTTTTTTACCTGAATGAGCTATTTCTATTATAGCTATCAAATAGTAATTTTCTAGTTCCATTATTTCTCCTACATTTGTTAAGATTCTACTATAAGGGAAGGAGGAGCAAGATGGCAGAGAAGTAGGAGACCCTGTTTCAACTAGTCCCCTAAAGTGAACTAAGTATCTACCAGAGCACTCTGAACATCCATGAAATCACCCTGAGATGTAAGATTATACACTTCTGGATCTCTACCTGGGCAGAGGATCATCAGTGGAGAGGTAAGGCGGAGTGGGAACGCTCGGACTGATATCGGAAGATAAACAGAAGGGGGAGAGCCACCAGAAGCAACCCACTGGAAAGTAATACCCCAATAGAAAAAGTGCCCTGTGACTGAGGACCAGCATTAATTTGGAGTCTGGTTAAAACCACTCAAAAACAGCAAAAGATCTTAAGGGGCAACTGGTGGAACTGGGCGGTCATGGGCATGGGCCTAAGCCCACAATGCCTAGACGGTCACCGCCAGTGACCACCCGTGCCAGAGAGAGCCTGGTGGGGGCTCCAGTCCATGGTTCCTGAGCCTACAGCTTTCCGCTGCTCTCACCACCATTCGGGCCAGGCGCTCTCCCGCCCGTGCCTGAGAGAGCCTGGTGTGGGCACCAGCCAGGGTCTCTGGGCCCTCAGCCTTTCACAACCTGCGTGACCGCGGGGTCTGCACACACCCAGCCCGCACCTGAGAGAATCTGGTGCGGACCCTGACTGGCGTCCCTTGGCCTGCAGCCTTCCGCGACCTGCGCCGCTGCCTGAGAGCACCTGGCATGGGCATGGACCCCAAGACAGCAGTCCCAGCAAGGCTAGCCACCCAGGTTCGGGCTCCACCGGACCAGTATCACTTGTGGTTTTAGTGGCACAGGGATACAGGGACAAGCGGGGACCTTGGGTGTCCACTGAGATGGTGGCTGGGGGGTGTGTACCACCTGTGGAGGTTATGGTGTTCAGCAGAGTTTGCAAAGGGGGAACCTGTGTCTTCTGGACCACCCAGAGGGGAGCAAACTGAGGCTTCTCTCTGAGGTGGAGGTCTCGATGCGGACAGTTTACTTTCCACCAACCCTCCGAAAAGCCACAGAAAGTCGCCTAAGAACAAAAACCTTCGGAGAGCAAAAGCCTGAAAACCCAGTTTCCACAGAGCCCAGCACCTTAATAGGGGGCAGGGCAACTCAGCCAAAGCAAGATAGACTGGCAAACAATGTGGCAGTCCCCTCCCCCAGAAGAGAAGCCAAGAGAACAAGAGGACAACCACCACAGAGTCCCCATAAAACTGTAAAACCCCAACATCAGGGGAAAAAAATATATTAAGCTCCCAGTATTACACCAAAACCGATATATTACATAGATACAACTTTTTTCTTTTTTTTTAATTCGTTCTCACGATTCTTGTTCTTTTAACTTTTTTAACCTACTTACCGTTACATCTAGAGGGTTAATACAACATATTCCATAACTTTTTAACTTGAACTTTTTTCATACATATACCTGTGTTCCTTTTATTTTTTTTTTAATATACATATAGATACAAACTTCAAGGTAATCCTTTTTCCCTCTTCAATACTACCAGTTTTAATTTCCCTGTATCTCTGGAAAGTTGAGTCTTTTAACAAAGATAACAAGATACACCCAGGAAGAACTGAAATATCCTTCCTCGCCGACACTGAAGATTTATAAACACCTTCCCATCTTATCCTTTTGTCAGTGTTTCTGTGTACTTGCTTTTGTTTTTGTACTATATAAATCTTATTCTTGGGGTTCATTTTGGCTGTTTTTTTTCTATTCTTTTGTCGGTCTTTTTGTTTTTGTCTTTGTACTTTATAATTTTACTTTGGGGGCCCATTTTGGCAGGTTTCTTTTTTTCTCTCTTTTCCTTCTTTCTTTTTGGTGGTGACTTTCGATTGCTGCAAAACTTTTCAAGGTGCACCTTGCCAAGAACATGTATTCAGCTATACATCCCCTCAACCAACTCTCACTAAAATGACTACGAGGAGGAAAACCCAACAGAGGAAAAATTCAGAGACTGTGACAACAGAACTATTGGATATGGACATAAACAATATACTGGAAAGGGAATTCAGGGTAACAATTATCCAGGCAATGGCTAGGTTGGAGAAGACCATTAGAATCAACATAGAATCTCTAAGGGTGGAGGTGAGAGCTGATCTGCAAGAAGTTAAAAATGCTATCAATGAGATTCAATCTAATCTAAATACTGTAAAAGCTAGGGTAACCAAGGCAGAAGATAGAATTGGTGATCTAGAAGACAAACTGATAGAAAAGAAGGATCAGGAGAAGGCCTGGAACAAACAGCTTAGAAGCCATGAAAACAGAATTAGGGAAATAAATGATGCCATGAAACATCCCAATGTCAGAATTATTGGGATCCCTGAGTGGGTGGAGAGAGAGAGAGAAGACTAGAAGATATAGTTGAACAAATCCTGGATGAAAGTTTTCTCAATATGGGGAACGGAACAAGTGTTCATGTCCCAGATGCAGAGAGGACAACCCCCCCACCCCAAGATCAACAAGGCCAGAAAGACATCCAGGCACATAACTGTGAAATTCGCAAATCATAGTTTCAGAGAATATGTCTTAAGGGCAGCTAGAGGGAAGAGATCCCTTATATACAGAGGGAGGACCATCAGAATAATGTCAGACCTATCCACAGAAACCTGGCAAGCTAGAAAGGGCTGGCAAGACATATTCAGGGTACTAAATGAAAAGAACATGCAGCCAAGAATACTTTAGCCAGCAAGGCTGACATTCAAAATGGATGGAGAGAGAAAGCGCTTTCAAGACTGGCAAGGTTTAAAAGATTACATGATCACCAAGCAGGCACTACAAAAAATATTGGGGGGTTCTATAAAAGAAGAAAGAACCCAAGACTGACATAGAACAGGAATCTACAGAGATAATCTATAAAAATAAGGACTTCACAGGCAACATGATGTCAATAAAAACTTACCTTTCAATAATCACTCTCGACATGAATGGCCTAAATGCTCCCATAAAATGGCACAGGGCTGCAGACTGGATAAAATGACAGGACCCCTCCATATGCTGTCTACAAGAGACACATTTTGAACCTAAAGATACATCCAGACTGAAAGTGAATGGATGGAGAATCATCTTTCATGCCAATGGGCCTCAAAAGAGAGCTGGGGTAGCAATTCTCATACCAGATAAATTAGATTTTAAGCTAAAGACTGTAGTCAGAGATATAGAAGGACACTATATCATTCTTAAAGGGTCTATCCAGCAAGAAGATCTAACAACTGTAAATATTTATGCTCCCAACATGGGAGCAGCCAACTGTTAATCAAAATAAAACAGTCCTATTGATATGAATACATTAATTGTAGGGGATCTTAACATGCAAATCTTGGTAATAGATCATCCAAGCAGAAAATCAACAAAGAGACAAGAGCTCTGAATGACACACTGGACCAGATGGACCTCATAGATATATACAGAACATTCCATCCGAAAACAAAAGAATACTCATTCTTCTGGAGCGCACATGGAACTTTCTCCAGAACATCCACATACTGGGTCACAAATCAGGGCTCAACTGATACCAAGAGACTGAGATTATTCCCTGCACATTCTCAGACCACAATGCTTTGAAACGGGAACTCAACCACAAGAAAAAGTTTGAAAGGAATTCAAACACTTGGAAGCTAAAGAACATCCTGCTCAAGAATGTTTGGATCAATCAGGAAATCAAGGAAGAACTTAAACAATTCATGGAAACCAATGAGAATGAAGACACATCGGTCCAAAACCTATGGGATATGGCAAAGGCAGTCCTAAGAGGGAAATACATAGCCATCCAAACCTCACTCAAAGAAATGGAAAAATCCCAAATACACCAACTCTCTGTACACCTTAAGGAACTGGAAAATCAACAACAAATTAAGCCAACCCCACGCACAAGAAGGGAAATTAAGATTAGTGCAGAGATCAATGAGTTAGAAACTAGAGATAAGTAAAACACATCAATGAGGGTGCCTCGATGGTTCAGTGGGTTAAAGCCTCTGCCTTCGGCTCAGGTCATGATCCCAGGGTCCTGGGATTGAGCCCCACATCGGGCTCTCTGCTCAGTGGGGAGCCTGCTTCCCCTGCTCTCTCTGCCTGCCTCTCTGCCGACTTGTGATCTCTGTCAAATAAAGAAATAAAATCTTAAAAAAAAAAAAAAATCAATGAAACTAGAAGCTGGTTCTTTGAAATAACTAGTAAGAGCGATAAACCACTGGCCAAACTAATCCAAAAGAAAACAGAGAAGACCCAAATTAACAAAAATATGAATGAAAGGGGAGAGATCACGACTAATACCAAGGAAATAAAACAATCATCAGAAATTATTATCAACAGCTATATGCTAATAAGTTAAGCAACCTAGAAGAAATGGATGCATTCCTGGAAACCTAAAAACTTCCAAGACTGAAACAGGAAGAAACTGACAACCTGAATAGACCAATATCTAGTAACAAGATTGACACAGTGATCAAAAAAACCTCCCAAAGGGAGGAGTCAAGATGGCGGAGAAGTAGCAGGCTGAGACAACATCAGGTAGGAGGAGATCAGCTAGATAGCTTATCAAACCATTCTGAACACCTATAATTCCAATAAGAGATCGAAGAGAAGAGCAGAAATTCTAGAAACAGAAAATCAACCACTTTCTGAAAGGTAGGACTGGCAGAGAAGTGAATCCAAAGAGACTGGAAGATAGATCGCGGGGGGAGGGGCCGGCTCCAGGCAAGTGGCAGAGCAACGGAGCACAAAATCAGAACTTTTAAAAGTCTGCTCCAGTGAGGGACATCACTCCAGAGGCTAAGCTGGGGTGAAGCCCACCCAGGGACAGCATGCTCTCAGGTTCCACGGGATCACAGAAGGATCGGGGGTGTCTGAGTGTTGCAGAGCTCACAGGTATTAGAGCAGGGAAGCCGGCTACAGAGACGGAGTCAAGGAGTGAGCTTTCAACTCGAGGTTACCTTAAACTGTGGTCCGTGGCACAGACCACTGCTCTGTGAGAAGAGACCCCACAAGATCCAGTGAGACCCACCCTGGAAGAGCGCAGGAATCTGCAGGGTTTGGAGACTCCAGGCGGGGCTGTGTGCCAGAGACAGAGACCATTGGTCACCGGCTGGGTGAGCTCGGAGCGCAGCCAAAGGCCAGGGAGACGGGACTGATTGAGCACTTTTCTCCGAGGGGACACTGAGGAGTGGGGCCTGAGCTCTCGGCTCCTCTGGGCCAGAGACTGGGAGGCCGCCATTTTCATTCCCATCCTCCAGAGCTCTACAGAAGGCGTTTCAGGGAACAAAAGCTCCCAAAAGGGAAGCTGAGCAGATTACTTAGCCCGGCCCCTGGTAAAGGTGGTGCAATTCTGCCTCGGGCAAAGACACTTGAGAATCACTACAACAGGCCCCTCCCCAGAAGATCAGCAAGAAATTCAGCCAAGACCAAGTTCACTTACCAAGGAGAACAGCAGAATTCCAGAAGAGGAGAAAGCAAAACATGGAATTCACGGCTTTCTCCCCATGATTCCTTAGTCTTGCAAAGTTAATTAAAAAATTTTTTTTCTTTTGCTACATTTTTTTTAACTATTACCCTTTCCTCTTTTAACATTTTTAAACTAGTTTATCTTACCAATACCTTTCATAAAAAAAAACTTTTTTGAAACTTCATTAGTATAGTCATATTTTATCCTTCATTGTATCTAACTTTATTTTTTTGTATACACATAGCGTTTTTTCTTCTAAAAAAATGTGGGATACAACTTCTTCTAAGAGAACAAAATATACCCTAAATCTAGCACAGGGCTTTATTCTAGTCTTCAGCCTAAGCAAATTCTCTCCACTTTCTTTTCCTTTATTCTCCCAACCAACTTATCAACTCCTATTTTAGAAATTTAAAAAAAATTTTTTTCATCTTTATAGTCATATTCCATCCCTTCATTGTGTTTACCCTTATATATGTTTTCATTCTTTAAAATTTTGGGAGGTAGTTTGTTCTAAGAGACCAAAATACTCCCAAATGAAGTGGGTAACCCTGTTCTATTCACCAGTCTAATATATATATTTTTTCTTTTTTATATTTTTCCTTTATTTTTTTTGTTTTTGTTTTTGTTTTTTGTTTTTTTTTACTCCCTTTCTTCCCCCCACGATTTGGGGTCTCTTCTGATTTGGTTAAAGCACATTTTACTGGGGTCTTTGCACTCTTTTAGTATTTTATTCACTCCTTCATATATTCTTATCTGGATAAAATGACAAGGCTGAAAAACTCATCACAAAAAAAAAAGAACAAGAGGCAGTACTGAAGGCTAGGGACTTAATCAATACGGACATTGGTACTATGTCAGATCTAGAGTTCAGAATGACAATTCTCAAGGTGCTAACCGGGCTCGAAAAAGGCATGGAAGATATTAGAGAAACACTGTCTGGAGAAATAAAAGCCCTTTCTGGAGAAACAAAAGAACTAAACTCTACCCAAGCTGAAAGCAAAAAAGCTATTAATGAGGTGCAATAAAAAATGGAGGCTCTTACTGCTAGGATAAATGAGGCAGAAGAGAGAATTAGTGATATAGAAGACCAAATGACAGAGAATAAAGAAGCTAAGCAAAAGAAAGACAAACAACCACTGGACCACGAGGGGAGAATTCGAGAGATAAGTGATACCATAAAATGAAACAACATTAGAATAATTGGGATTCCAGAAGAAGAAGAGAGAGAGAGGGGAGCAGAAGGTATATTGGAGAGAATTACTGTAGAGAATTTCACTAATATGGCAAAGGGAACAAGCATCAAAATCCAGGAGGTACAGAGAATCCCCCACAAAATCAATAAGAATAGGCCCACACCCCGTCATCTAATAGTAAAATTTACAAGTCTTAGTGATGAAAAGAAAATCCTGAAAGCAGCCCGGGAAAAGAAGTCTGTAACATACAACGGTAAAAATATTAGATTGGCAGCAGACTTATCCACAGAGACCTGGCAGGCCAGAAAGAACTGGGAAGATATATTCAGAGCACTACACAAGAAAAACTTGCAGCCAAGAATACTATATCCAGCTAGGCTATCACTGAAAATAGAAGGAGAGATAAAAATCTTCAGGACAAACAAAAACTAAAAGAATTTGTAAACAACAAACCAGCTCTACAGGAAATATTGAAAGGGGTCCTCTAAGCAAAGAGAGAGCCTAAAAGTAGTAGATCAGAAAGGAACAGAGACGATATACAGTAGTAGTCACCTTACAGGCAATACAATGGCACTAAATCCATATCTCTCAATAGTTACCCTGAATGTAAATGGGCTAAATACCCCAATCAAAAGACACAGGGTATCAGAATGGATTAAAAAAAAAAACAAAACCCATCAATATGCTGTCTACAAGAAACCTGTTTTAGACCCA
Source organism: Mellivora capensis (assembly GCA_004024625.1). Taxonomy (NCBI): domain Eukaryota; kingdom Metazoa; phylum Chordata; class Mammalia; order Carnivora; family Mustelidae; genus Mellivora; species Mellivora capensis. Next base: position 2,617 of record PISX010011559.1, on the reverse strand, counting down.
AAGACTCTGGATTTAAAGAGAGGGGGTGGAAAACAATTTTCCATGCTAATGGATCTCAAAAGAAAGTTGAGGTGGCAATCTTTATATCAGATCAATTAGATTTTAAGCCAAAGACTATAATAAGAGATGAGGAAGGACACTATATCATACTCAAAGGGTCTGTCCAACAAGAAGATCTAACAATTTAAATATCTATGCCCCTAACATGGGAGCAGCCAACTATATAAACCAATTAATAACAAAATCAAAGAAATACATCAACAATAATACAATAATAGTAGGGGACTTTAACACTCCCTTCACTGGACAGATCATCCAAGCAAAAGATCAACAAGGAAATAAAGGCCTTAAATGACACACTGGATCAGACAGACATCACAGATATATTCAGAACATTCCACCCCAAAGCAACAGAATACACATTCTTCTCTAGTGCACATGGAACGTTCTCCAGAATAGATCACATCCTGGGCCCGAAATCAGGTCTCAACCGGTATCAAAAGATTGGGATCATTCCCTGCATGTTCTCGGACCACAATGCTCTGAAGCTAGAACTCAATCACAAGAGGAAATCTGGAAAGAACCCAAATACATGGAGACTAAAGAGCATCCTTCTAAAGAATGAATGGGTCAATCAGGAAATTAAAGAAGAACTGAAAAAATTCATGGAAACAAATGATAATGAAAACACAACGGTTCAAAATCTGTGGGACACAGCAAAGGCAGTCCTGAGAGGAAAATATATAGTGATACAAGCCTTTCTCAAGAAACAAGAAAGGTCTCAAATACACAATCTAATCCTACACCTAAAGAAGCTGGAGAAAGAACAACAAAGAAAGCCTAAACCCAGCAGGAGAAGAGAAATAATAAAGATCAGAGCAGAAATCAATGAAACAGAAACCAAAAAAACCAATAGAACAAATAAACGAAACCAGGAGCTGGTTCTTTGAAAGAATTAATAAGATTGATAAACCCCTGGCCAGACTTATCAAAAAAAGAGAAAGGATCCAAATAAATAAAATCATGAATGAAAGACGACAGATCACAACCAACACCAAAGAAATACAAGCAATTATAAGAACATATTATGAACAACTATATGCCAGCAAATTTGACAATCTGGAAGAAATGGATGCATTCCTAAAGACATATAAACTGCCACAAATGAACCAGGAAGAAACAGAAAACCTGAACAGACCCATAGCCAGTAAGGAGACTGAAGCAGTCATCAAAAATCTCCAAACAAGAGCCCAGGGCCACGTGGCTTCCCAGGGGAATTCTACCAAACATTTAAAGAAGAAATAATTTCTATTCTCCTGAAACTGTTCCAAAAAATCGAAATGGAAGGAAAACTTCCAAACTCATTTTATGAGGCCAGCATTACCTTGATCCCAAAACCAGACAAGGATCCTATCAAAAAAGAGAATTACAGACCAATATGCTGGATGTACACAGATGTGAAAATTCTCACCAAAATACTAGCCAATAGGATCCAAAAGTACATTAAAAGGATTACTCACCACGACCAAGTGGGATTTATTCCAGGGCTGCAAGGTTGGTTCAACATCTGCAAATCCATCAATACATGTGATATAATACATTAATAAAAGAAAGAACAAGAACCATATGATACTCTCAATAGATGCTGAAAAAGCATTTGACAAAGTAGAGCATCCTTTCCCGATCAAAACTCTTCAAAGTATAGGGATAGAGGGCACATACCTCAATATCATCAAAGCCATTATGAAAAAGCCACAGCGAATATCATCCTCAATGGAGAAAAACTGAGAGCTTTTCCGCTAAGGTCAGGAACACGGCAGGGATGTCCATTATCACCACTGCTATTCAAAATAGTACTAGAAGTCTTAGCCTCAGCAATCAGACAACAAAAAGAAATTAAAGGCATCCAAATCGGTAAAGAAAAAGTCAAACTATCACTCTTTGCAGATTATATGATACTTTATGTAGAAAACCCAAAAAAGACTCCACTCCAAATATGCTAGAACTTGTACAGGAATTCAGTAAAGTATCAGGATATGAAATCAATGCACAGAAATCAGCTGCATTTCTATACACCAACAACGAGAGAAAAGAAAGAAATTAAGGAGTCAATCCCATTTAGAATTGCACCCCAAACCATCAGATTCCTAGGAATAAACCTAACCAAAGGGGCAAAGAATCTATACTTAGAAAACTATAAAGTACTCATGAAAAAAATTGAGGAAGACACAAAGAAATGGAAAAACATTCCATGCTCATGGACTGGAAGAACAAATATTGTGAAAATATCTATGCTACCTAAGGCAATCTTCACATTTAATGCAATCCCTATCAAAGTCCCATCCATTTTTTTCAAAAAAATGGAACAATTAATCCTAAAATTTATATGGAACCAGAAAAGACCTCAAATAGCCAGAGGAATATTGAAAAAGAAAGCCAAAGTTGGTGGCATCACAATTCCAGACTTCAAGCTCTATTACAAAGCTGTCATCATCAAGAAAGTATGGTACTGACACAAAAATAGACACATAGATCAATGGAACAGAATAGAGAGCCCAGAAATAGGCCCTCAACTCTATGGTCAACTAGTCTTCGACAAAGCAGGAAAGAATGTCCA
>PISX010011558.1:25071-65053 GCA_004024625.1 Mellivora capensis | reverse complement strand
GGGACGCCTGGGTGGCTCAGTTGGTTAAGTGGCTGCCTTCGGCTCAGGTCATGATCCCAGCGTCCTGGGATCGAGTCCCACATCGGGCTCCTTGCTCGGCAGGGAGCCTCCTTCTCCCTCTGCCTCTGCCTGCCACTCTGTCTGCCTGTGCTCGCTCTCTCGCGCTCTCTCTCTGACAAATAAATAAATAAAATCTTTAAAAATATATTCATCATAAATTGACAAAAATGATATATTTGATGGTTGAATATTAGTAGCTGAAAGAGATAAAAGTACTAATTCCAGAAGATACGTTAATTTTTTATTTTCTGACAGGACTTTTGGAAAGTTATAAGGAAAACACCCAAAAACCCATGGTAGTTTCACTACCCCAAGTTAACAACTTTCAATACAGGATATGTTGCAGTCTAGTCTTTTTTATGGCTCTTTGATGCATAATTTACATGCCATAAAATTCACCCACTTAAAATGTATAATTCAATGATTTTTAGTAATTTTACAGAATTATGCAACCATCACCAGAACCCACTTTTTTTTTTTTTTTTTAAAGATTTTATTTATTTACTTGTCAGAGAGAAAGAGAGAGAGCGAGCCAGCACAAGCAGGGCGCGCGGCGGGCAAGGAGCCCGATGTGGGACTGGATCCCGGGGTGTTGAGATCATGACCTGAACTGAAGGCAGATGCTTAACCGACAGAGCCACCCACGCGTCCCCAGAACCTACTTTAAGAGCAATTGTCCTTTTTTTATCCTGAGGTAAAATGGACAGAAAACAAACTGCACATAATTAAAGTGTATGATTTGATAAGGTGTGACAGACACACACACCCAGAAATTGTCATCACAATTGAGACTATGAACATATCCAACATTGCCAAATCTTCCTTGAGCCTCTTTGTAACCTCTCCCTTCTCCAGAGCCTCCTCCCACCCCCAGGTCACCGCAACTGCTTTTTAAATTGTTTTAGATTAGTTTGCAGTTTTTAGAATTTTGTAAATGGAACCACACAGTATATACTGTTCTATGTCTGCCTTTCTCTCACTAGGCCTAATGTTTTGAGCTTTATCCATGTTTTAGCATGCGACAATAGTTCATTCCTTTGTGATGCTAAATAGCATTCCTTGTGCGACTATACCACGATTTGTTCATCCACTCACCTCTCTCTCTCAAATCAACCTCTTGATGGACGTTTTGGTTATCTCCAGGTTTTTTTGTTTTTGTTTTTGTTTTTTTTTTTTTTGCTATGACAAATAAAGCCACTAGGAATATTTGTACATAACCCTTTGCATGGACATATACTCCCATGTCTCTTGTGAAAGTACTTGGAGTGAAATGGTTATGTGATAGGCATACGTTTATCTCCTTCAGACACTATCACACTGCTTTCCGAAGTGACTGTTACATCTTCCATTCCACATCAGCAGTGTAGGGGAGTTCTAGCTGCTTTACAACCTTACCAATATCTGGTATAATTTGTCTTTGTAACTTTAACCATCTGAACAGGGGTTTTAGTGGTATCTCCTTGTGGTTTTAATTTGCACTTCCCCAGTGACTCGTGATGCTAACCATGTTTCATAGGCTTATTTGCTATTCATATATCTTCCTTGGTAAACTGTCCATTGAAGAATATTTTTCTCAATTGTGTTCTCCTAGGAATTTTATAGTTTTAGGTTTTACATTTAGGTCTATGCTTCATTTTGAGTTAATTTCTACGTGGATATCTAATGGATTTCAGCACCATTTGCTGAAAAGATTACTTTTTGCTCTGAATTAACTTTATACCTTTGTCATAAGTCACTTGTCCTTATACATGTGTGGGTTTGTTTCTGGATTTTCCTTTTTATTTTTACTAAATTAATCAATTAATTAATCAACTAATTAGTTTTTGGACTTCCCTTTTTATTTCACTTATCTACTTTTCTATCTTTAAGCCAGTACTACATTGTCTTGATTACAGTATTTTTTTTTAAGATTTTATTTATTTATTTGACAGAGAGCGCATGAGAGAGGGAATACAAGCAGGGGGAGTGGGAGAGGGAGAAGCAGGCTTCCTGCGGAGCAGGGAGCCAGATGCGGGGCTTGATCCCTGGATCCTGGGATCATGACCTGAGCTGAAGAGAGACGCTTAACGACTGAGCCACCTAGGTGCCCCTTGATTATAGTATCTTTATAATTCTTGAAATTGGGTAGTTTTAGTAGAATTCTAACTTTGCTCTTTTTCAAAATTAGTTTGACTAATTTAGGTCCTTTGCATTTCTATATGTTCTTTGAGTTTTAGAATCAGTTTGTCAATTCTAGAAAAAAGTCTGTAGGCATTTTGACTGGAATTGGGTTGAATTTATCAATCCATTTTGGAAGAATTGATATCTTTTTTTAAAAAAGATTTTATTTATTTCAGAGAGAGAATGAGAGAGTGAGAGAGAGAGCCTGAGGGCGGGAGAGTCAGAGAGAGAAGCAGACAGCAGGGAGCCCACTGTGGGACTGGATCCTGGGACGCCAGTACCGTGACATAAGCCGAGGATAGTCACTTAACGAGCTGAACCACCCAGGTTCCCTGGGAGAATTGATATCATAACAATATTGGGTCTTTGACCCACAAACAAGGCTTATCTCTCTATTAATTTAGATTGTCTTTAATTTCTTTTAGCAGTGTTTTGTAATTTTAAGTGTATAGGTGTTTCCTGTGTTTTGTCAGATTTATTTCCAAGTATTTTACATTTTATGTTTTTATTACAAATGGTATTTATTTCTGTTACTTGCATATAGAAATATAAATTTTAAAATATTGATCTTGTATCATGCAGCGTTGCTTGTTAAATCCACTTATTGGTTCTAGTAGCTTTTCTGTAGACAGTCTTTTTTTTAGTGTATGTTTTTTGGGGCGCCTGGGTGGCTGAGCAGGAAGTCTGCTTCTCCTTCTGTGCCTTATTTCGCTCGTATTCTCTCTCACTCACTCTCTCTCTCTCACATAAGTAAATAAACAATCTTTAAAAAATAAAGGGTATTTTTTTAAAGATTTTTAAATTTATTTATCTGACAGAGATCCCAAGTAGGCAGAGAGAGAGAGGAAGGGAAGCAGGCTCCCCGCTGAGCAGAGAGCCTGATGCGGGGCTCGATCCCAGGGCCCTGGGATCATGACCTGAGCCGAAGGCAGAGGCTTTAACCCACTGAGCCACCCAGGCGCCCCAAGGGTATGTTTTTTGACACAGTAACACTGTCCACAGGATTTTGTACTCTTCATTTTCAGTTAAATTTTAAAAATACATAATTCCTCAAGGTATAAAAACTCTCTGTAAACATTAAAATTAATAGTTGGGTTGTGAATCAAAATGTACTTAGTTACTATTTTTACTTTTTTAGAGAGAGATGGGGAAGGGCAAAGGGAGAGGAAAAGAGAGAATTAAGGAAGCTCCATGCTCAGTGAAGAGCCTGACTTGGGGCTCGATCTCACAATCCTGAGATCACCACCTGAGCTGAAATCAAGAGGCAGAGGCTTAACCAACTGAGCCACCCAGGTGCCCCAATTAGTTACTATTTTTTTTAATATTTTATTTGACAGAGATCACAAGTAGGCAGAGAGGCAGGCAGAGAGAGAGAGAGAGGAGGAAGTAGGCGCCCCATGTAGCAGAGAGCCCGATGCGGGACTCGATCCCAGGACCCTGAGATCATGACCTGAGCTGAAGGCAGAGGCTTAACCCACTGAGCCACCCAGGTGCCCCTAGTTACTATTTTTAATGTTATTTCTGGTTTTCTATATGCAGTGATAGATGTCATTGTGAAGTATATGGTGAATTGCTATCAAGAAGCTTCTACTAGTTGTTACTCTGTACCAGCAATGGGTGAGAAGAGCGAATTCACTGATTCATATCTGCACTGAGTCCTCTTACGATTTACTCTTTGCTAGTTTATTCTAGTAGAATGGCCTTTTGTTGTTTGGACCTTCTATTTCTTTGATAATTAGTCAAATTAGTTTCTCATGGGTTCGTGAATATTTTGACTGTTCTGGTATACATTATCTGCTTGTGTTGTAAAGGAATCAATCCATTCTTAACTTATAATAAAATGTTTTTTTTGCCCCAAAATATAACTTAAAAAAATTGACTTTACAAGGCAGCTGTCCTTGCAGTCCTTTCTAAGGACTGGATTGAGTTGATAGATAGTGGCCACTCACAGGTGGCTAATTTGATGTTTTAAAGCTATAGCTCATTAATCCCCCTCCCATGTCCCAGGTATTAATTCAGTGTAAACATCTGCTTCTATATGTTCTTGTGCATTTCCTTTTAGAAATGAACTACTTTGAAAATATTTCTAGGGGCTCCTGGGTGGCTCAGTGGGTTAAAGCCTCTGCTTTCGGCTCGGGTCGTGATCCCAGGGTCCTGAGATCGGGCCCCGCATTGGGCTCTCTGCTCCGCGGAGAGCCTGCTTCCTCCTCTCCCTGCCTGCCTCTCTTGCCTACTTGTAATCTCTGTCTGTCAAATAAGTGAATAGAATCTTTAAAAAAGAAAAAAAAGAAAATATTTCTAAAGGAAGACAGGGAATTTAAACCAACTATCGGTTGCTAGGGTAGTGAGGAAAAACCACACCTGAACCCTTTTCCCTTCTCATTTGTGACCTAAGATGCTCTCTGGATGTTCTAGCAAAGTGATAGACTATTCTCTGACTGCTGTGGCAGCTGTTTTTGACTGTCAGGTCTGTGTCAAAATAACTGAATCACTTAAAAGAAAAAAAAAGTTGCCGTTCCAAATAACTGAGAGCAGAGGTCTCTTATCTGCCTGTGCTTGTGAGTGGAAGGAACGAGTGAGGGAATGCTTTCTTTAAATAGGGTGCTCTGATGCTGTGAAGTACTTGGGCTAATTTTCAAGACATTGTGCAAGTTGAATGGGAGTTGGTGTCATTGCTGTGATAACACAGTGGAGTGTGGATTGCTTTTCATGTCCTCTCTTATCTGTAGCAGCTGTGCCACCAAACCATATACAAAAGGGTGACTTCCTATCACTATGTCCTAGACTGGATTTAATGGGCACACATGCAATATGTGTCTCCGTGGGACCATCCAGGGTGAATCTCAGATCTTGGGACTGAGCCTAAATTATGCTTGTAACCCCAAACCCTGTCATCATCAGTTCTCAGAAGCGTTTACTGGCCATGTAAGGCAGCTGAGAGAGTGGATCCTGTGCCAGAGGGCATGTGGGGGAAGTGGTGGCCAGCAAGTGGTGAAAAGTGGGAAGTGGGGAGCAACATGGAGCTGGGGCTGATTAATTAGACACCAAGTTCAAATGAGGACACAGCAAATCCAGGCCAATTGCAATAAGGCTCTGAGAACTGGGGAAACCCAGCTGGGGCGGGTGTTAAACTTGGAAAGCCTGGCAGAAGTAAAGGTCAGGCCTGGAGGTGTTTTACGAATAAGAATCAGGGCTCTGTGGCTGTAAATGACAGAAGCCAGCTCTGTCAAACCAAGGACATTATGGGGAAGGTGGGTAGGAATGGCTTGCAAGCATAGCACAGCCCCAGGGGTTTAGGGAACAGGAACCAATGGATGATTCTTCAAGGTCATGTTGCAAGGACGAATCCACTTCGTTCGATTGCTTTTGTTACTTCACTCAAATTGGAAGTCTGTGTCTTCATCCCTTCTTTATTCAACAAGATTCAGTAGTGCTTATGGTCAGCACTGTTCAGGCATTGATAAGGCATTAGTGGGAAAAAAGGCTCTTGTTCTCATGGAACTGACATTCCAGTGGGAGAGACAGCGAATCAGCAAACAAACAAATGTAATTGCTGGTATTTGGTGGTATTTGCCATAATGAAAACCCCACGGGTAAGGTGACAAAGAGTGATGAGGTGAGGGAGGTGGGGGGTGCCCTGTTTAGATATGTGCTGAGCTATGGCTTCTCTGAGGAATGATATTCGAATATCGATCCGAAGATTTAAGGGAGTGGGCCAAATGGTATGTGAGAGAAGGCATCCAACTGGCCTAGTTTGGCCACACGTCTGCCAATGAATCATGGAGGGCAGGGCCCATGGATGACAGGCCATTGAGGCTGGGCAGTGAAGGGTGGGTGGTGCCTAAAAGAAAATGGAATTGCTTTTGCCAAGAGAAGGGGGCATAGAAATTGAACATAGAAACTGAACAGATAGAAAAAAATGTCCACCCAGTTGAATTCTGCCCATAAATGAAGAGAAATGAATTATTCTCCCAAGAGCTAGGGAGAGCAGGAATGAGGCGGAAGGAGAGGCCTTTGGCAGTAACACGGTAGCTGGGACTTCTGACTACATCCCAGGGACTGATACAGAAGGAGAGAGGGAGGAAAGGAGAGTGGCGGGAGGCAATCAAGTGCTCAGGTGAGCCCAAGGACCAGTGCTCTGACTTCATATTCCCAATGTCAGGGCCTACCCTCAATCGCACAGTGGAAGTGACTTGTAACTCTAGTGCCATGTGAAAAACAACAACAAAAGCGTTTCTAAATGCCACTGAATGGTAGGGGAAGCTGGTACAATGCTGCTGTCCATCCTCACTGTCCTCAGAGAGGAACAACTGGGCAGCCTGCACAAGGCTGGGTCCCTAGACCCCTGCACCAGACTAGGGTAGAGTCAGTGGTGGTCACTCTTCTCTGGGGCATTTGCAGTTCCCTGAACAGGCCATGAACTTCAAAACTTGCACACTTTTGCCCACATGGGCCCTTTAGCTTCTAGTGTCCTTCATTCCACACTTAAAAAAAAAAAAAAAGATTTATTTATTTATTTATTTGACAGACAGAGAGAGATCACAAGTAGGCAGAGAGGCAGGCAGAGAGAGAGGGGAAAGCAGGCTCCCCGCCAAGCAGAGAGCCCGATATGGGGCTTGATCCCAGGACCCCAAGATCATGACCTGAACCAAAGGCAGAGGCTTAATCCACTGAGCCACTCAGGTGCCCCTATTCCCTACTTTTGCAGGCTTATGTCAGAAGTCATCTTTTCCATGAAGGCTTCTCTGTCCTACCTCCTCAGCTAGTTATTATGAGTCATTCCTCTCCCATGGTCCATGGCGTATCGCTGTGCTTATTGCACTTCTTCCTGGAGTTTTGAATCATAGTTGGTTTTACCTGTTCCTCTTCTAGATGACTGTGCATCCATCTCATGGATCTTTGCAAGGCCCCCTCTTTGTCCCAGGGCCTGGTGTCACACAGCACCTGGGATGAGTGAGTGACCTCTGATCTGGGAATGTGGAGCCCTACTCACCATTTGGGGTTGAGGCAAGGAAGGATGTGACTCCAGTGATCTGTGACATGAAGATCTTGACTGATTTTGATTGGGCCCCTGGTTTCCCAAGTCCAGCAAGGCTCGTGGCAGGCTGGTCCCTATTAGGAGCTCTGGAATCATTTCTTATGGCTCAGGAGCCGGTTGAGTTACTCAACATGGACTCGTTAGAGTCCATGACTCAGCTCAGAGAGCTGTCCCCCTGGTTGCTGCTGACCCACAGAACAACCCTATTTGAGATAATACCAGTGGAGTCAAGTTGGGGTTTTGTGATAAGGGAAGAGGAGTGTTTTTTAACTCTGCCAGAAATGGAGGTGTCAGCTTCAAGAAGGGGTGAAGCGGGTGCAGGCGAGCTCTGCAGGGTGCTATTATGCCTCCTCTCTCAGGTAGCCATTGGGAAGGTCAACCTCTAGGACCTTCCCCAGGCCAAGCTGCAGCTGGGATGAGGAAGAACTCTCTGGCATATTTGTTTCACTCTGTGGGCCTGGCTTGTTTTAGAGTCAGTGCTTACTCATCAGAGACCGGGGTTTAGAACTCACATTTTCTCGTGATTGGTTCATGTGAGACAGCTGTCAAGGCGTAGGGCTGATCAGATATGCCACGGGCAACGTGAGCCTTAAGCCCAGGGAGAATTAACCCTTAGTTTCTCAAGCTACCATCCTTAACTGGCTGGAAAAGCCACGCAGTGCAGCTGCGCAGGACTGCAGAGATGGTGGAGGAGGTGGGCCTGGCTGAGCTATGAGGCCAGGCTCAGCTTCTAGTGAGCTGGGACCAAAATTGATCACAAAACAAGCAAAATATAAGAGAAGACTAAGATAAAGAATGTTAAAAGAAGCCATTGTCCAAAGGATATGAAGGGAAAGAGAAAGCCCTGAATATGAAAAATAACATAAAATTCAGGAGTATAACAAAGATTCAAAGTTTAAAATCAAGAGAGGTATAAAATTAAAATATTAGTCTATGGGCACCTGGGTGGCAGGTAAGTGTCTGTCTTCGGCTCAGGTCATGATCCCAGGGTCCTTGGGTTTGAGCCCTGAGCCGGGCTCCCTGCTCAGTGGGGAGTCTGCTTCTCCATTTCCCTCTGCCCCTCCCCCTGCTTGTGGATGTGCATGTGCTTGTGTGCTCTCTTCTCTCACTCTGACTCTCTCTCTCTCTCTCAAATAAATAAATAAATAAAAATCTTCAAAAAAATTAACCTAATATAATTAGGGCTAAAAATGTAAGCAAACTTACTTAAGTTATGAGAAATAGAAGGTAACATAATTTGGAAGAAAACTTGATAGTTAATTTTAGATTGAAATTCTTATGAAAAGGGTTTTTATTTTTATTTAATTTATTTATTTTTAATTTTTTAAAAAGATTTTATTTATTTATCTGACAGAGAGAGACACAGCGAGAGAGGGAGTACAGCAGAGGGAGTGGGGAAAGGAGAAGCAGGCTTCCCAAGGAGCAGAGAGCCCGATGTAGGGCTCGATCCCAGGATCCTGGGATCATGACCTGAGCCGAAGGCAGACGCTTAAGGACTGAGCCACCCAGGCACCTCTGAAAAGTAATTTTTAAAAAGATAAAATGCATTACAAACTAAAGTAAGAGAGCAGCGACTAAAACAGTTCATGATGTAAAAGTAAAAAGAGGTATTAGATTGGAATAAAGGTTAAATCTACAGGAGAAAAGTTAAAAATGTGAAGGTAAATGGGATTAAAAATAGAAGTTAGTGTGCTTTAATGTAAAGAAGCATAAATCACAAAACAGGGTGAAAAATAATTTAAGAAGAAAATTGAAATGGAAAGTCTAAAGGTCAAACGACTTGGGGAAAGGAAGGTGAAGGTTTAGATGCTGGAAGCGGGTGTAGAGACAGTGACAAGTTGTTGGTGGGTCAGCCTTCTTCAGAGGTTGTTTCTTCGTCAAACCAGCCATGATGTCCAAGGTGAAGGCCAAGAACTGGCCCCATCCTGGTGAAGGGGCCATGTAGGCCCCCTTCATTTATTTATTTTTTATTTTTTAAAGATTTCACTTATTTATCTGGGAGAGCATGCATGGTGCCGGGGGAGGACAGAGGGAAAGAAGCGGACTCCCCGCTGAGCCCAATGAGGGCTCCATCCCAGGACCCTGGGATCATGACCTGAGCTGAAGGCAGAAGTGAACCACCCAGGTGCCCCCCAGCCCCCTTCATTTAGTAGTGACTTCTTAGCTCTACAAAAGCTCGCCCAGCCGAGGTTGGTTTGGGGTGGGAGGTTATAATCCTCAGGTTGGGGTCTAGTTCCGGGCATCATGTGTAATAACAAAGGGTTGATGTAATCTTCAGAAGAATAGGCCCAATCAGATATTGGTAATAGGACAGCTGGTGCCAGTAAGGTATTATTAAAGGAAGTTTGTCATAGCCATGTGATGACACAACATTTAGCTGTAACAAATGTTCCAGAAGAAATTATTGACAGAAGAAATGTTTGAGGAATTATGGGAAAACATATTATAGAACAATCACTACTGTATAATTCCAGTTACTTAAAAAACTTACACAGTGTATGAATAGTAAAAAGTATTTATTACTATTACTACCATCATTATCTGGATGGTAAGGATTGTTGGTGATTATTTTAAGTTTTTGTGCTCTTGGGAGTTTTCTCTACAAATAATTCATATTGTATTTTGTAACCATTAGAAAAAACCCGAAGGTTAAAAAAAAGAATAATAGTCACAGGCACATTCTTAGCTTTGGGAGGAGTCACACACTGGCCTTTGTGTGAAGAAAGAAAGGTCTGGATATTCTCTTTCCCACTCCCATCTGCCCAGGCTTCTATCAAAACTAACTCCTGGATCAAAAATAGTGACTCCAGAAAAGACAATTTATCAAGGTAATATAAAGATAAGTATGTCTTCTGTTAAATAATGCATGTATTTGGCCTATATAAAATTAATATTTAATAATACTTGTTAGAGACTGAATAGGTGAGCATTCAACATATAAAAACGCCACTTAATATTTCTTCATGTTTGTTAATATGCTAAGCACTTTATATGTGTGATGGAAGCAGGGATTCAAACCCAGGAATTTGTAGTCTGGGATTTAACCACTGCATTGACCTGTATACAAAATGTCTCCTGCTGTCGAAGGTAAAGAGCTACTTCAAAAGGTAAGATATAAACATTTGAAGAAAGAAGTAGAAGTGAAGAGCAGGGCACACTCAGTTTCAAATGAATGGAATGGTCTAGGGTTCTCTGAAAGGCTTATGAAGCTGAATTGTGTACAATCCAGAGGGGATGTAGGACAGTCCTTTGGGGCACAAGAGAAAATTCTCCAGATGTGTCTGATGTTCTAAAAGACAATAGCTGCAGCAAACTAAAGGGCACAATTCGAATCCCAAAAATAAACACAGACACAATCTCTAAAAAGTTATTTGTTTTTGGACGCTGTTCACTGGGTTTATCTGTGGCATATATATGTAATATGACTGAAATTTGACAGCTCTTGAAACTTGAAACTTCTAGTTCTGTTTCTGTTGCTAGTGCTGTGCATTTCCTGGGCTCCCAGTATAAGCTCCTCATCATGAGAGAAAACCAGTGACAGTTGTACTCAGATCTGTTGGCACATAGTCAAAAAAACATGAAACTATCCACTTGATAGTGATTATCTAATATCTCCAGAGCGGATATACACAGAAGACGGCCTTTGTCACTGACGTCTGTTGTTACTAATGGCAGCACGTTCACGGACTGACTGGGAGCGATGAAGGTAATGATAACGGGAGCAAACCGGGTCGAGTGCCTCCTACACTACTTTGTCAGTGAACACCACTGGCAAGATCCCTGTCCTCCTGGAGCTTACGTTCTTGTTGAGGAGGACAGACGATACACAAGAGGAACAAAGGAAATGTAGAGTGTGTTGGGTGCCAACATACACTAAGGAGAAAAGGAAAGCAGAGAAAGAGTGGGAAGAGTTGGGGGCAAAGTTTTGAATTTTTAGGTAGGATGGCCAACAAGGCCGCAGTGAGAAGGAACAGTTTGAATAATTACCTGGAGGAAGTAAGGGAGTGCACCATGAGGCTACCCGAGGGGAGAGCTTTACACACTCACACCCACACCCACACCGAGCAAGTGCTCACACCCTCAGGTGGGAAGGTGCCTGGCACGGTGAAGAAGAAGGAGAAGGTCAATTTGACTGGAGCTGAGTGAACAAGGAGAAGGATAGGAGGAGGAGCAGAGAGATGCTAGTGGGTGAGGCCAGTCTGAGGGCAGGTCCTTGTAGCCACATCAAAGGATTTGGGCTTTTATTGTGCGCGAGGTGGGAAGCCACTGGAAGGTGTGAGCCAAGAAGTGACATGACGTGGCTCAAGTTTCTAGAGGATTGTTAGAGCTGCCGTGTCAGAAAATGGGTTGTAGGGAAGGAAGGGCAGAAGCAGGGATATGGGTTGGAAGGCCTGGAGCAATCTTCCAGATGAGCAGCCTTGGTGGCTTGGGTCAAGGTGGAGCCACGGAGAAGGAGCTGCGTATTGGATATGATCTGATGGTAGAAGCAGCAGGGTTTATTAGGTGTGAGCTGTGAGAATGAGGCTGGTGGTAAATACACATGATCCATATAGAAAAGGACACTGTGGGCAAATATTTAAAACCTTTTTCTGATAGGGATGCATGATGAAAAGGGGTGGAGGCCACTGGAATAGATGATCAGGGATTTTGAGGAGACAGAGACCACGCAGGGGAGAACGGGCAGTGCTGGACTTGGTTGGGCCTTGAAGAAGGGGCAGCATTCACACACATACAGGAAGACCTGGGGGCACTCTGGGTCCTCAAGGAAAGGGAGGTGGCTCTGTCCAGGCCGGTTTGAGACATAGTCTGTGTAGAGCCCTGAGTGCAGGCGGTAGGTTTTAAGATTGAAATGGAAGCAGGAGGCCAACTTGGCCTACCCTTGAACTCCAGATGGAGGAGTTTAGACTTTCTTTAGGCAGTGCGTGTGTGTGTGTATGTGTGTGTGTGTGAGAGAGAGAGAGAGAGAGAGAGAGAAAGAGAGAGAGAGATTGGGAATTTTGGCCTGGGAGAGTGGAGAGAGTGAGTGATATGAATCTGCATGAACAATTTGCTCCTCTAATAAGCTCCGAATGAGTGCCATTGGTTAATCAATTAATAAATGTTAGCTCAGTGGCCAGAATGATTTATTTAGAGATGGGACTATGTCAACAAGTTATTCTCTTTCTCTCTCTCTGTAGTGTTCCATATTTGCCGATTCACAGATATAGCATATGTAGTATGGTTAGGACACTATATATAGTATAACACACAGTACAATTATATAGATCCATGTATATACTTATTTATGAGAATGACTCAGTTGGCCTCAGTTTGTGCTACACATTACAAATACTTTTCTTCTGATCATGTAGCTGCATTTTAGAAAGCTTTCTCTGTACTTTACAAAGTAGTTAAGGTTTTTGGGTGAATGTTACTTAATTGGTTTTCCATGCACTGTGTCATCGCGAGGTCTTGCCAGCACCCATCCCACACATTGCTGCTCGGCATTCCAAGATGCTGCACCCAAGTGCCCCAGGCATAAACAGTATGGTGGAAATACCCTTTTCCCTGTCTGTGTTTGTAAGACAATCTCTTTCATGCCAGAAGAACTATTTTGGGAAGGTGATTCATGGCACATTTTGGCCTCATTACAGTTTTAAGTTGTAAATGGTGCTGGTTTGCCTGGAGGTGTAAACATAAATTTTATCTCCATATGCATTTGGGAAAACCTGGGACTGAAAAAACACTTTTTCTTCTTGAGTTCTGTTTCAGGCTACAAACAGAGTAAGGTTAACACGATGTTTATCAAAATTCTCATTTTATTTTATTGAGAGCACACTGCCAAAAGAATGCCAAAAATCGTGCTTCCGAAAGAATACCGATTACTTGTGGCCCTGCTTCCTTCCGTTCTCCATTTCCGACCACAGATGGAGAAGTCGAAGCACCTAATGTCTTATTGTCACAAGCAGATGATTCTGTAAGATAAATAAACCCTGTGCTTTCTCTTTTGAAATAGTGTGAAAAGTGAGAGCAGGTGTTAAATTACTGTCTGTAGTTATAAGTAACAAGAGGTACAAGTTTATTCAAAGTTTATTGAGGGGCAGAAGATAAAGTAAGGTGAAGCTATTCTGACTAGTTCACTTTGCTTTTTGGCAAATATAGTACTGTTTAAAGGGTACGGCAAACCGGTTACTTGTTCAGTGGTTTACATGCATGATGGCAGTAGAAATGAGAAGTTACACTGGAGTTCAGCATGCCTTAAATACAGGAACATCTTAACAGTGTTTATAGATTTCTCTCCAAATAAGTAAGTTTTAACAGGGGAGGAAAAAAAGTAAGTTTGGAGTGTTAGCCACACTCCAGATTTTTCTCTTACTTTCAAAGAATTTCATATCCTACCTCAAAATTTAAAATTTGACAAAATTATTTTTTTATTTGAAATCACAGCAGTGAAAACAGTATAAAGGAATGACAGTGAATTTATTGTTATTTTTTGCCATAAGCCCATTTTGGATGGCCAATTTTTTTTTTTTTTTTTTTTTTTTTTTTTTTTTTTTTTTTTTTTTTTTTTTTTTTTTTTTTTTTTTTTTTTTTTTTTTTTTTTTTTTTTTTTTTTTTTTTTTTTTTTTTTAGTAGAATGATACATTTTCTGATCTACTGACACAACCAAACCCTTACTCTCCTGCTTTGGTCATAAAAAAAATTATTTTCTAATTCAGCTGTGGGTTGGTGCTGTTTGGATCTTTTCATTGATGCCATTTAAGGAGATCTATTAATCTTTAAGTAAGATTCCTCAATTAGCAATACACCAAATGCATTGTGAGCTCTTCTTTGATACTGGTGATTTGAAAAATATTCATGATTTGAGGTGCTTAAGCGTCTTTGCCAACTCAATTAAATCCACCTTCATGGCAGAATCTGGCCTTGAGTTCCTTCATTCTGTTGGAATCTTCCAACTGTGACAAGTTACATCTACTTTTTCTTACCTTGAGATGACCTTTTATTTATTGATTTTTCAATCTTGAGATGGCCTTTTATCTTCTCTGGGTTATCCAGTGACTGCTCATTGACTAGCACTTTCAAAAACTCAAATTTAGTGGGTCTGAGCACTTACATTAAAAAACAAAAACAAAAGCAACCGAAAAGCTGTCCAAAGATAATTCTGATGTTCTAAAAGAACAACAGGTAGCAGCTAAATAAAGGGCATGATTTGAAACCCAAATATAAATGTAGACACATCCCTGAAGTTCTCTGGTTTTGGATGCTGTTACCTGGGTAACATATATATGTGGTATGACTGAATTTATATACTGACATATATATGTGGTATGACTGAAATTAGACAACTCTTGAAACTTAAGTAACATTTCTGCATTTCATGCTTCCCCTTCTGTCTTCTCAGCCATCATGTATGTCATGGGAGCACTTGGTCCTGCAGTGGGATATTTACTAGGTGGACTTCTTATTGGTTTTTATGTCGATCCCAGAAATCCTGTTAACCTTGACCAGAATGACCCTCGTTTCATTGGAAACTGGTAAGAATTGTTTACTAAATTTTTCATTTCATTTGTTATTAATGATAGTTCAAGTCATAGTATCCCTGTAGTTAAAATAAAAATTTCCCCCACGAGAATATGAAAACCAGCTAAAAGTTGCCTAGAAGGGAGTGGAGGGCAGAATAGTAATCTTCCAGAGATATCTATCTGTCCTAATCCCAGAACCTATGAATGTGTTGGCTTACATGGCAAAGGAGACTTTGCAGATGTGATTAAGCTAGGGATCTCGAGATAGGAAGGTTTTCCTGATGTCAGAGGGGAATGGGCCCTGTATAATCACAAGAGTCCCTATTAGGAAAACAGGGAGATAGGAGGGCCAGAGTAAGAAAGAGATATGGTTATTGAAGCAGAGGTTGAAGCGACATTCTTTGTATATGGGGGAAGGTATCGTGAACCAAGAAACACACTCGGGACTCTAGGATCTAGGAAGCCCTAGAAAAATAGGCTAGAAGGAATGCGGCCTTGCCTACCCACATGAGACTTCTGACCTCCAGCGCTGGAAGATAACACATTTGTGTTGTTTGAAGCCACTAAGTGTGCGGTAGTTTGTTACAGTAGCAATGAAAAACTAATGCCAAGGGCTTGGGAACATCGGCTTAATCAGCCTTCTTTAGGGTTGAGGCGCTTTTTGCTATAAATAGCAGAGTGAAGGAGGAGAAGGTGGCTGAGTTGGGGCTTTCCTGTGGACTTGAGTCCTGGCTTTCATTATCTTTTCTGTGCCTTTTAAAAAATATTTTCTCCCACTTCCTTATTATATCTGCATTTCTACTTTGTCAGCCCTCCCCGACGGCCCAACACTCCAGCACAACCCCCCCCCCCCCTTTTCCACTGTCACACTCTTAGTCAATCTTTTCACTTGGTAATTGTTTTTCCAACAGGTGCTGGAGATTTAGCTGTTCTCTCACTTGCTCGCCCTTAATTGTCTTGCTAAATAAGTAATTTTGGGGACTTAGAATGAGAACTCCAACTTTGGATGTTATGTTTTTTATCCTCATAGCCAGGGCTGTGTTTCAGTTCTTCATAATCCTCGACTTGAACATGAGTTATTTCTTCACGATAGCAAGCACTAAATGACAAGTATCGGCTTCCTGAATTCATTTAACACGGATTAGTAATAGGTATACATTGATAAGACATGTTCATCTTATAGCAAAGAGAATAGTTCAGTGTTAGAAATTGGTGTCAACTGATTACCTTGAAAGGAGTTTCTTAGAGCACTTGTGTTATCTCTGCATTTCATTATAAAATAGCCTTATAACTCTGAAATATGTGGGAATAATGCTTAATGCTGTCTATTTTCAAAGCAGTTAAGAAATATTAATTAAGTTACATAATGCTCCTTGTTTTTATAAGTAATGCTCTTTGAGGATGGATGTGCTGAGATCTAGATGAACCTGGGCTTGTAGAATTTTCCAATCGTACAAAAGGAAGTTCCCCTGTCAGCGTTAGGGGAATAACATAGGAGTTTTAAGTTCTTGACTAATAGTGAAATTTTTGGCCTCAACTACTGTTTTCTTTGCAGTTCTGAAATAAATCAGAGTAAGGATTTTTTTAATTCTCGAAAAGGAGATTAGACAAGATAATATGTATATGAACATTCGGTGTATATTTTGTGTTCTATATAGGTGTCCATGAAAAGAACATGGCAAATAACTGAACATCTAGAGGGAGGGAGAAAGGGGAGGAGGACCAGATTGGGGACAGGGAGAAGGAAGGAGACAGGAGCTTTAGGCTAACAAGTATTTTATGCTGACTTTAAAAAATTTTCTAGACATTGATCTAATTGGTAACAAAGTAGAGTGTTAAGAGTACAGACCCCAAAACCATACCGTCCAGGGTTTAAGTCTCTGTCTGCCACCTAATAGCTGTGTGACCCTGAGGTAAGTTACTTAACCTCTCTGTGCCTCAGTTGTTGGTTTGAAAAGAATCCATAAAATGGAAGTAATTACAGTATCTACTTCATTGAGTTGTTGTGAGGAATAAATGAGTCTATATAGGTGGGGCTTTAAGTAGTTCTTGCTACTTAGTATGTGTTAGTTATTATTAAGTCCTTTGAATTTAATCCATGTTCAGGAGCTCTTATTTATTTTAATGTTCTAATATTAAAAATTGAATTTTATTTATTGAGCAGGTCTGTTTGTAACAGACTTCTACCTTGACCAAACACAGAGTCATTTGATGCAATGCTGTTTAATCCAATGCCTAGCAGTAATGATGGATTTTTTCATAAACATGTGCTGAAAGATTGAAGGAAAGAATGAATAATGCTAACGTTTATTGGGTACTTACTATGTGTCAAGCATTCTACTAAGAGCTTCACAAACATTTTTATTTCAGCTTCATATGCTTAAGCCTACATATATAACAACAATATGTACTCAGTAATGTTCCATTTTACAGATGAGGAAATTAATGCCCCGTGATTTGAATAACTTGCCCAAAGCCTCAGAGACAGTGAGAGCTGGGATAAGAAACCGAGTACAGGGCAAAGCTCTTAGGCAGTATACTTAACCAGCCCTACTTTGTGCATAGACTCTGAGGGGTGGTTTGTAAAAGGGACTTAGGGACCCTGGTTTTTCAATTTTAGCTCTTATTGACGGGTCTTTTCCTAACATATAACTCACACTTTATTTTCTTTCTTTCTTTTTTTTTTTAAGATTTTTATTTATTTCTTTGAGAGAGTACACACACAAGAGTGGGGAGGGGTGAGGCAGAGGGAGAAGTAGACTACCTGCTGAGTGGAGAGCCTGACTCGGGACTTGATCCCGGGACCCTGGGACCAGGACCTGAGCAGAAGGCAGACACTTAACCCATTGAGCCACCCAGGCTCTTCCTGTCTTCCTCAGCTTCTCTCAGGGTCTTTTTGGCCTCATCATTGTCATCATTGTCAATGCTATTGAAGACCATTGAAGAATGTGGGCCAGTTTGCTCGGCTTTGAAAAGCCTCCAAACTTTTATACTATTTTTACATTATTTTTGTTTATTTGCTATAGTTCCTCCCCTCCTTCTGTTACTTACTCTTACTCTGGCCTGCTATAAGTGTATCTTTAATGTCTGCATATAATTTTAAGTTGATGGCTCTGAGTGGAGGTGGGGGGGGGGGGCCCGAGTACAGATCCACAAAAAAAACAAACACAAAACTAGCTTCCATGAAGTGATTGTTGATTTGGGGGCAGCTATTTTTTGAGTTCTGTTATATACATTGTCTTATTAATTTTGATGACTCCAAAAAGCAGTTCGCATTATTCCCCTTTCAGATGAGAAGGTTGGTTTGGGAAAGTGAAATAATTTCCCAGGATCTTACAGCCAGTAGGTCATAAAGACAAGGCAAAAAAGACCATATTTGTCTGAAGCCACAGCTCAAGAACTGTCCCCTATATTGTGCTGTTTGTCCTGTTCTGCTTTGGGAACTGAAGGAGTCCAAGGGCCTTGAATGCGGAATTGTAAACAGGGATTCAAAGGTGGTAGATAAACAGGGGCAGTTCATTGGTAAAGGCCTCATAAGCAGCCAAGTACTACAGGGGCCAGATATGGTCATAGCTATGTTCTCTGCAGACATTTAAAGACATTTTTTAAAAAAAATCTATCTCATTCTTGGGACGCCTGGGTGGCTCAGTTGGTTAAGCGGCTGCCTTCGGCTCAGGTCATGATCCCAGCGTCCTGGGATCGAGTCCCACATCGGGCTCCTTGCTCGGCAGGGAGCCTGCTTCTCCCTCTGCCTCTGCCTGCCACTCTGTCTGCCTGTGCTCTCTCGTTCTCTCTCCCTCTCTCTGACAAATAAATAAATTAAAAAAATTTTTTAAGATTTTTTTTCATTATTTTTTTTACTATCTCATTCAGTTTATTTATTCAGTCACTGGGTTCTTGGTTATATACTGAATAATTAAAATTGCTGGAAGTCTGCCCTGAGCAATCTTCTTAAAATAAAGCCCCTTCCCACAATTGTTTAAAAATCTTTATTTGATATAACTCTAAGTATCTTTGAAAATAGCACACTGGATTATTAATGACTGGTTCATGAAATTATTCTGTCAGTGAAACTGTGACCTTTAACAGCTGATAATGGTACTTTAATAGGATCACTATTTTTTATTTTTTATTTTTTTAAAGATTTTATTTATTTATTTGACAGATAGATCACAAGTACGTGGAGAGGCAGGCAGAGAGAGGAGGAAGCAGGCTCCCTGCTGAGCAGAGAGCCTGATTCGGGGCTCGATTCCAGGAATCTGGGATCATGACCTGAGCCGAAGGCAGAGGCTTAACCCACTGAGCCACCCAGGCACCCCAGGATCACTATTTTTTTTTTTAAATGAATTTTCACTTTGCAATTGATCTGTATTCCTAATGGGTTGAATTTGACATTGATGTTTAGAATGCTGCTTGCGTTCAGGTTACAACTGATGGGAATGTGCTGAGACAGAGGACAGAGTCTGAGCATCAAGAACTTGCAAGCTGAAAAACAACCTGAGGGTTTTGAAGGGGCAGGGGGTGGGAGGTTGGGGGAGCCAGGTTGTGGGTATTATAGAGGGCACGCATTGCATGGAGCACTGGGTGTGGTGCAAAAACTATGAATTCTGTTATGCTGAAAAGAAATAAAAAAAATAAATTAAAAAAAAAAAAAGAACTTGCAAGCTTGAAGGACAGAGATGAGAGCTGAGGAGTCCTAGTAAGAAAGTGGCAATGATGTTCTGTGGGATCAGGGGCCTCTCCTTGCTAAGAAAGGATTGAAAGGGGACTGAGAGATTGCCCTTGAGGAATTACGCAGGCAAGAAGCCCAAGGCCTTACCACATGGCTGTAACGCAGGACCAGAATTCAAGTACCCTGTATTTGCTTTGTAGTCTCTGCAGCTTGGCAACCTCAGATGAGTTCAAAGACAGACCCTCAGTTCAACAGAGCTCACGGTCTGCCTCTCCCGGGAAGCTTTCTGACACACATTTCCTTTACCTGAACTTTTATAGCATTCACAGTCCATACCACATGATCCGACACTTAATTGTATAGATGCTTGTGTTTCTTGGATTGTTTCTTGTATTCTTAGCTCCCTTACAAGTAGGTTGTAAGTTCTGGAAGGCAACAATCAAATATAAACGTCTTTGGTGGCCCTCATGGTTAAGTGTTGTAAGGGCTAGCTAGCTAAGAAAGTCAAAATATTCTTTTTTTTTTTTTAAGATTTATTTATTTATTTATTTGACAGACAGAGACCACAAGTAGGCAAGAGAGGCAGGCAGGGAGAGAGAGGAGGAAGCAGGCTCTCCGCAGAGCAGAGAGCCTGATGTGGGGCTCGATCCCAGGACCCTGGTATCATGACCTGAGCCGAAAGCAGAGGCTTTAACCCACTGAGCCACCCAGGCGCCCCAAAGGTCAAAATATTCTTAAGTGCTTGCAGAAAAATATTTGAATGCCATTAACAATTTAAAATACATTTCACATGCGATATGAATTGTTTGCTCCTAAGAAAAATATGTTTATTTTGGTCCTCAAAGCATGCTATAGGGTCTTTATTATTTTTCTGTTGTATGGTTATGAGTCATTTATTTTTTGATTTATTATGAAATGCACATTATAGCAGAGATAACAAATATTTCAGCAAAATTCTATTCAGGTTGCTAATTACAATGTTCACTATGTATAATTTTCGGGCAGGTACCTCATTTATAACATAGGGAGGAGTCCTATGTTTTCTTAGTTTGTCCAACGTCCTATTGCTTTACCATTGCCTTGCTTTACAAAAGTTTTCGCTGGAGAATTTTATTACCATGAGCTTCTACTTTGCAAATTTGTTCTCATTCCTAATGCAAAAGCCATAAATGCTGCTCACGTTTCCCGATTTTTTAGGTGGAGTGGATTCCTCCTTTGCGCCATTGCAATGTTTCTTGTGATATTCCCAATGTTTACTTTTCCAAAAAAGCTTCCTCCTCGACACAAGAAAAAGAAAAAGAAAAAATTTTCTGCTGATGTTGTTAGTGACGATGACGTTATGAAGGAGAAATCAAACAATAGTGAACAAGTGGACAAAAAAGTTTCTTCTATGGGATTTGGAAAGAATGTCGGAGGTAACGTATATCTTTTGAGTGAATACGTGCACAGTATTTTATTTTATTTTGTTTTGTTTTTATTTTTTTTTGTGCACAGTATTTTAGATCAGAGCTACTCAAAGTGTGGACCCCGGTCAGTGCTACCCCACCAAAAGTTACTGACCTGTGACAGGATAAGTACTGAGAATTTGAGTAAGCATTGAGAATCTTTTCAAGAAATTTGACAGTAATTTCATGCCTACTGAATCTAATAATAATAATAATAATAATAATAATAATAAAAACTGGACTTCCATTGTGTGTATTTAAAAAAACTCATTTTCTTACAATTCACTTTTAATGTATTTTACAAAAATATCAGTACATGATAACCTGGAAATCTTAATTTAAAAATGGTTCTTCATTACAGATTGTTTGAGAAGCCCTGATTGAGATCCTAAAGATACAGATTTTTATGTATATCATTTACTGTAGTGAGAGATGTCTGATTTTTAAAATCCTGCATTCTGTGATGAATGATTTGTTTCAGGGGCATGATGGGTTTGGCAGTGTGGCCAGATCCTTGCCTAAATAAAAAGCCTGCCACTAGACAGCATTCTCATCCAACAGTGGCTCTGCCAATGGCTTGTCAGTGGCCATAGAGAGGAGTAGCCGAGGAATGGGCCTCTAAACATCTAGAAAGTGTCAGTAATGTGTACTTATCTACTTTTTCATTTTTATTTGTCTCATAAACAATGAATTCTGGAACACTGAAAAGAAATAAAATAAAATGAACAACAAACAAACAGAAAACAAGGACTTTATTAAAACTAGGTTAGGCAATCTCAAACCTAAACAATTCAGTTTTAACCAGGCAATATTTGTTCTGTGTTCAGTGTATCTGTTGAGTGACAATAAGTCTGTCTAATCCAAGAAGCCTATAATGTTACGCTCCCATTAATTTCAGCCTATTTCCTAAATTCCCTGAATTGATTTTTTTTCGAAATTCTGAAGCATAATATTTCTCAACTGCTTACATCAGTCAGGGTTGTTTTAGGTAAAATTGACCTAGGCACATTATCATCTCACTTTGACTATATAAACACTGAAGCCAAAGAGGAACCTTTCAGGTCTAGAAGGAAGTTACTAATATATTATGGAACTGTCCCTGCAACCAAAGAAAAATAATGTTTAGATTGGACTATTTTTAAGACTATATGTGTTCAAAGCAAGCGAAGTCACTTTTCTTTGAAAATGCTCCTTCCCAGTTAAGTTTTAGATCTGCCTCCCGTACTTGTCCTCCCCCACCCATTATTTTGTGACAATGTGTACTTTTGGAACCAAAAAAATTACTTCTGCTCTAATACCATCAAGGATTCCTTGGATGCTAGTGTGATCTGAGCTCTTAACACATGGACCACTATTTTTCTTGGATGTCTTATGGATCATAAAGTCTGTTACCAAAGGAGTAATTTTTTTTTTTACAAGTTGATTAAGAGTAGATTGATATTAAAGAATTTCCCACACAGGAGTAGACTTAGAGTCTTAATTTATGAAGACTATAAAGTAGACTCAAGGGGAGAAATAAGACTCGGTAAGCTAAAATTGTATACTTTATAGCTTAGGGGTAGATGGCTTGAATGTGAAATATATGCTCTGTTGGATAGTTGAGAAAAGGAAGAGAAGACTGATATCAGACACCAACCACAGATATGACTATAAATGGAAATGGCATTCCTTTGGAGGACAAAATGTAGACAATGATGTTAATGCCCTGTCTACCTCTGAGATCTTACTGTCTTGGGGTGGAGGGCTGCTGACCACTGGTACCTGCCTCAGGGTCTGTAGGTCTTCCTTGCCTGAAGGTCTCCTTTTGTCCAGTTTTCTTTCTGGGCTGGGAAAAACCTCTTGGCTTCTGCCTCAAGCAAGTGCCAAGGAATTAACACTCTCTCACCCCCACATACAACAGTCTTAACCACTGGCCGATGAACACCCCAGCTTCCCCACTTGATGGATGGGACAGTTCTGAGGTCTATTTCTACAACCTCTGTATCACACGCCCTAAGCAGTGTTTGCTGAGCCTCCCAGATAAATTGGGTGGACTTGAATCTTTGACTCAGGACCTACTTGTGGGAGGAAGCACACTTAGGCACATGGGTTCAAAAGCCGTCGTGGAATTTTAAGATTGTTTTTCCAAATTGAATCTACATACTATTTTATTGTATATCATCTTGTACTGCTGGGGATTTCTCTTCTCCATCTTTTTTTTAATGCTCATTATAATAGATTAGGATGTTTTCTTTTAAAGGAAAGAATAAGAGGAATCTTTTAGCAGTGATGGGTACTTGGTTTCCTTTCTGATTTTCCTGTCAGTGTTTCTGATATATTTCTCAACTTTTTCATCCTGTGCCTTCATTGTGATGACTGATCTCACTTCTGCTTCTAAATCTCCTGATTGGGACACAGAGCTGGTTCATTTTTTACTTTCACTTGCACTGAATTCTTTAATTGCATCTAGACTGGAATTTCAAGAACCACTTTCTCCTGTTAGAAAGGAGTCCTGTTTTAATCGGAGTATATAGTACAAATATTCTGTTGAAAATGATTCAAATGATGTTGATGATATAGAAACAATATTCAATTAGAATATTTAAAATTAATTCATATTTATCTTACACTTATTGATTTCTTCCAGAATGTGTAATACCTATCACCTATAAGAAATGACACTCTAGTATTTAATCTGGTTTTCAAAAGGATAAACTAAATCTCTGGGAGTCATTCAACTGTTGACCTAGCTTTTTTTTTTTTTTGACCTAACTTTTTATTACAAAATTGAGATTCATCAGTAAGGCCTTGAATTAAAGAATGGTCGCTAAGATTTCATTTTGAATTAAATCTGAGTTTGATTCTCAGATCCTCTTTTCCCTTGTCCTGCTTTCTGGAGGAGGGCTCCTTTAAGTCTTTATTTCATATTTGAAATTTGGATACCAGTATTGGCTTCTTCAGAGAGGAGGTGGTAGAGATATCTAAGTTAATAACTCATACTTCGTTGAAAAAATGATTTGGGCCATACAAATCCACTCTCTGCCTCCACATTTTAATGATAGACATTGGGAAAATCTGACTCAGTGTTTCTAGATTCTTATTATAAATTATGCAGGAATAAGACTGTTTTAAAACACCACAAAGGAGAAGGTAGAATTTTTAGTGGGTCTGAATCACCTTTCCAAAAATAGATTAGCATTGATTGCATCAAATCTTACCAATAAAAATAAACCCTTAAAATATTTAACTGAATCAATTTTCCTGAGGTTTGAGGTCCAGCATTTTAAAGTCTTCCAAATTTAGCTGGGTCTCTTCCTAAATAGAAAACTTTTGGTGGCAGTTAATCATAAGAAACATTTTATTTTTGTGTCCACTTTTAATCTTTTATCTGCTTAGCATGACTAGTTAGCATAAAATGTAACAGATTTTTCTCTGCGAGACTTTTGTCTGTGTTAGACTGCAATATGTTTGTAATCCTAACTGAACAAAATAGCTACTCTCAGAAGATGAACTGATTTAAAGAGGCCACTTGAAGTTATGGAATTTTGGATTGTGTTTGTGTTGTCATCATTTAATTTGACGACTGGTCACTCTGTAGAAGAGCTGCTTTATGCTCTGGTGGAGATGAAGATGAGTGAGCCATGGTTTGCCCTCAGGGAGCTTGTAGTCCATGGAGGGAGATGGACGAGTACAGATGGAAAGACCATAAACAAGGACAGACGCAACGGTGTGACGTTCAATGGCAGTCAAGGGCACATTGAGTTTAGGGGTCAAAAGAGGTTTCATGGAGGAGGTGGGATTTGTGGAGAACCTTGGCAGACTTGGAAGGTTTTAGTAGGTGGAGGAGGGGCAGTTCTAGTTAGAGAGCAAAGGCAAGGTCAGGCTGTGTAGATGTATTTGAGAATGCTGAGCAAGTGTACTGTGGTTGGTGTGTTGGTTGTGTGTGGAGAGTCCTGGGAGATGAGGTTGGGCAGGTCAGGCAGGGCCCCATTGTGCATAGAGAGCTTGAGCTCTAGGAGCTTTTAACTGACTCTGTCCCTAGAAGGCAGTGGGGAGGTTTGAGCAGGCATTTGGCCACACTCCTTTTGGAAGAATAGGGAGGGAAAGGGGTAGGAAGGGAGGAGGTAGAAAAGCTATGCAGAGTTCCAGTGAGAGGCAATGATGGTTTTGACTGGCAAATAAGGAGAGGACAGTAGTCTGTGAAACTAGGTTCCCTACTTCTATTGGTGTCCCCTCTGGGTTGTTTTCAACTCTGCAGCCAGAAGGATCCTATTAAAATGCTACTCCTCTGCTCACAGCTTTTGTGGTCTCTTGTCTCACTGAGAGAAAAATCTCTTTCCTGTATGACCTCCTAGGGGTAGCATCTGATCCCTGCTTATCTGTTTAACCCCATCTCTCTCTCTCTCTCTCTTTTTTTTTTAAAGATTTATTTATTTATTTGTTTGACAGACGGAGATCACAAGCAGGCAGAGAGGCAGGCAGAGAGGGAGGAGGAAGCAGGCTCCCTGCTGAGCAGAGAGCCTGATGTGGGGCTCGATTCCAGGACCCTGGGATCATGACCTGAGCCCAAGACAGAGGCTTTAACCTACTGAGCCACCCAGGTGCCCCAACCCCATCTCTTTCTTGCAGCCCTGTTTGTTTATTCCACTTCAGCCACATTGGGCTTATTGCTGGTCCTCAAACCTGCCAGGCGTACTCTCACCTCATGGCCTCGGCATTTGCTGTTCCTCTGCTGGGAATGCTGTTCCCCAGATCCCCTCACTTCCTGCAGGATATTACTCAGAGTCCCTTCTCAGGGAGGCCTTGCTTGGCTGCCCTATTAAAAAATCTCCAACTTCCTCCAAAGCTTTTTTTTTTTTTTTTTTTTAAGATTTTATTTATTTGAGAGAGAGAGAGAGAATATGAGCAGGGGGAAGGGCAGAGGGAGAGGGAGAAGCAGACTCCCCGCTAAACAGGGAGCCCGACCGGGGGCTCGATCCCAGGACCCTGGGATCATAACCTGAGCTGAAGGCAGATATTGAACCACCCAGGTGCCCCTCTCCAAAGTATCACATCTCCTGCCCTTCTCTATTTTTCTCTTTAATATATCATTATCTAACATACCATATATTTTATTTATCTTATTGTTGTCTCCACAGTGAGAAAGTAGGCCCCATGAAGGCAAGTGTCCCATGTCCACTGTGTTCCCTGATGAATTTATACCACCTTATAGATAGTCAATATTTGATGCAGGAATTATTGAGGAAGGAAAGGTTGTGTCTGTAGGATATGGCCCACTGACAGGATAATGGGGAGATCAAAGGTGGTTTCAGGATTTCAACCTCAGGTAATTCGGAAAGAGCTAGTTGAGAAGGACAGAGGGATAAATTCCAAATTTGAGTTGCCCGAGAATATCCAGAACTATTGCATGAGGCCCTTTGTTGAGTGTTTTAAAACTGGTATAGTGTGGAATGTGTTGGGGTCAATCCTTGACTCAGCAAAGAGGGATTGCCAAGGCCAGGTGTTTGATCCGTGCTGTCTTAGTTCCACTGCACATTGCCTTTGCTCTCTTGCTGAACTACAGTTTAGTTTTATGTTTGCAGCTTTTATTGACCTCTTGATTGAACTCCCCATATTTGCCATAGGAGCATGCTCACTGCCCTTTATATAAAACCCTACTTTGTGAGAACAGTGGTTCTCAAACTTTGGCTACCTAGGAAGAACCACAAGGGCTTCTCAAAACCCAGAGTGCTGGGCCCTGGCCCACATTGTTCAAGTCAGGAGGCCTTGGGTGTGGCCTGAGTATTTGCACTTTAAAAATTAATTAATTACTTAAATTTTAGAGAGGACAGGGGGAGGAGCAGAGGCCAAGAGAGAATCCTAAGCAGGCTCCAGGCCCAGGGCGAAATTAAGAGTTGGATGCTTAACCGACTGAGCCACCCAAGTGCCCTTTTTAAATTAAAATTAAAATTAATTAATTTAATTTTATTTATTTTTACTTTATTATTATTCTTGTTATTATTTTGGTATTTGCATCTTTAACAGCTTCTCAGGTGGTACTGATGCTGGTAGGTCAGGGACCACACTGTGAGAACCTCTGCTCTGGAACATAGAGAGGAAAAGCAATTTGATTGTTTCTGCTAATGGCGATTATACAACTTTTTGCTTTGGTGACCAGGAACCTGAGCCAAATCTGAAGCCCAGCAAGGATTCTTATAGACGTACTTCATTCTTTTATTCTGGTTTTGACATCGTGCTGTGTTTACATCTTCTCTGGCTCTGGTTCTTTGTTTCATTCTCCTATTACACTGAATTTGTTGTGCATATGTTACCTTGTGGGACGCTGAACCTTTAGATTTGGACCTCCAGCTTAGGAGGGAAATGCTAACATGCCTGGCAGAGAATTCCTGAAAAAGAAAGCAGTTTCTTTATATTCAGTGCAAACTGTGAGGTTACTCATCAACTCATCAGAGTAGTATCTACTTAGAAAGTTATATATGAAAATACTCGTGCTAGATTTCAACAAGCGAATAGTACATGGCCAGCAACTATAAATGATGTATTTGGGGCCTCGACAGCTGCCGTTTCTGTCCCCTGCCTGTAGGTAAGTGGCTCAGGGGCTTCATGTGTGGGGGCAGAGGTGACTGTGGTGCAAGACCATCTGGCTCCTTCTGTTCTTTTATTGACAAGCAGGGAATGCCATTTGCCAGTGTGTCCTGGAGGGGAGAGGAAAATTGCAACACTTTTATGGAGAGTTGTGAGTAGGGAATACAGGGGGTGGTCATTAGTTTCAAAGAGAATGAGCAGATAATGGGGATACTTGGGTTGTGTACAAATAAGATAAAAAATATTAGGGGTGGAAGGACAAATTAAATGCGTTTAGAAAGTAGTTCCAGAAGAAGGGAATCAAGGAGTTTTATGTAGAAGAGTTAAAAAAAGTGGCCCTTTAATTTATAGCCACAGCATTTTAATTTATGGGGGTGATGGAATCATGATGGAATCATGACATGAAAGGAGGATTTATTACTTGCATTTCCCAAGAGAAGGGGGCACACAGGGCTGCAAGGGAAACACCAGGTTTTGATCAGGAAACAAAAGACAAGAGTGAGGGTAAAGCCAAGGCCAGACCCCTGTAGGGGTTTCCATAGGAAAGAAAAGGCAGGGGCAGAGTCAACAGTTTACAACTGGCTTGTCTGTGCCATTTCGGTGGGCTTTGGGCTGTGGGGGTGGTCTGGTTGTGTGGTACCTGGCCCTGGGTGATGTAGGATGGAGACAACACTGGTGGGTGGGTAAGAGCACAGTAAAGAGGTGGTTGGGACTATATACTCAGGACCAGATAGTCCATGTGTAAAAGATGAGCTCCCAGCTGACCCATGCAATCTCTAAAACTTGGTATCTAGTCTCTTCCCAGCCAGCAAGATTTTTAAGATGTCAAAACATTATAAAATACTGAAAAATGAAAAAGTATTATTAATATAAAAGCTTATATGTTACAGCCTACATACAAAGCATACACTCACCTGACCTGACTCCACTACTATTATCATATGGTGTTTTCTCCACCTTTCTTTATGACACATTCCTTCTCCCCACCTTCTGGGCGCCTTTCTGGAGCTCTTGAGGCTGAGGCTTTGGATCCCACCCATGTACTTTGAAATGCACTCTGTATTTTGGCACATATTTTATTATTTTGTAATCCCAACCTTTTATATAACAATGACCCCCCACTCTGGTGTTCCCATTTTTACTCTTGGTCACTTTGTTCGTGCCTAGGGTGAATTCTATGTCTTGTTTGACTTAGTCTGTTTAAGCTGTCTAGATCTGCTTCTTCAGTTGATACTTTCCTCAAATTTTACTTTCATTTAAGAAATCCATGTCATCTAAGATGTTTGGGAAAGGATTAGACTGTTCTCCCCAAGTCCTTCCTTTTTTTTTTTTTAAACCTCAAAGCTTTATTTATTTATATGAGAGAGGGAGGAGGGTAGTGGGAAAGGGAGAGAGAGAGTCCTTAAGCAGACTCCACGCTAAGTGTGGAGCCAGATGTGGGCTCGATCTCACGACCCTGAGATCATGACCTGAAGAGAAACCAAGAGTCTGATGCTTAACCGACTACGCCCCCCTCCCAATTACCCTCCCAAATCCTTCTAATTATTCATAGATGGCTGACAGTATCTATCTTAAGAAAATGTCTCTCTTTCTTTGTTTTTCTCTTTCACAAATATCTTTATTGAGCAACAGCTATGGGACAAAGAACTGGGAGGTAGAAAGGAAAATTGACAAAATATAAGTCTTTAAATGGAGGTATGTACATTCTAAGGAAGACTGAAGGAAGAGGAGGAAGGAAATCCCAAGATAGCTGACTGAGTCAGGGAGACTTATCTTGGAAGATGACATATTGTTGCATTCTTTTAAAAATTACAGAGTGTTTTGATTTTTTTTAAGAATATAAAAATAATAAATGTTTGTTGTAGAAAATTTAGAAAGTACATAAGGATATAAGGAATAAAATAAAAGTGCATTCCAACAGCATTCCTGAACACAGAAGCTTACATTATTTTTATAACAGAAAGTATGTTTTGAAACTAGATAGATGTTGCGTACCATTGTGATTGCACACCATTATGAAAGTACTGAATGCCCCTGGATTGTTCATCCTTTTTTTTTTTTTTTAAAGATTTTATTTATTTACCTGACAGAGATCACAAGTAGGAGGAGAGGCAGGCAGAGAGAGAGGAGGAAGCAGGCTCCCCGCCGAGCAGAGAGCCTGATACGGGGCTCGATCCCAGGACCCTGAGATCACGACCCGAGCCAAAGGCAGAGGCCTTAACCCACTGAGCCACCCAGGCGCCCCTGGATTGTTCATCTTAAAATAATTTTATGTTATGTTAATTTGACCTCAACAAATTATTTTTGAAAAGGTATTTATTTTACTTGAATTTAGACATAAGGAAAATAAACTGAATAGGCTATAATCTTCAGATAAATCTTTTTTTTCCACAAGATGAAATATTATGTCCAAAAATTTCTACATCAGAAAAATTGTGAAAGGTATTAAGAGCAGTCAGTATGTTTATTTGGCACTTATTTATTTTTTTTAAAGATTTTATTTATTTATTTGACAGACAGAGATCACAAGTAGGCAGAGAGGCAGGCAGAGAGAGAGGGGGAAGCAGGCTCCCTGCTGAGCAGAGAGCCCAAAGTGGGGCTTGATCCCAGGACCCTGAGATCATGACCTGAGCTGAAGGCAGAGGCTTTAACCCACTGAGCCACCCAGGCACCCCCTTATTTGGCATTTAATTTTTATCATGTATATCTGGAAATAATGTTAGTTTCCAGGTAATAAAATTTAGTTAACAACTTGATAGTTAGACTAATTCATCTATTTTTTATAATAATAAAACCACCACTCCTCATCCCACCCCCAACTAAATGAAAAAAATTGATGTCCAAAAGAACAAAATTGAAATCTATGTCTACTTCACAGAGGCCCTTCAAAAGAACATAACAGAAAAAAGCTGGTGTAGAAGTAGAATGTCAGCAGGCAAAAACAAACACCACAACACATCACAGGGAAGGAATGTCCCTGCAACCAGAAATGATCAGAAAATAGGGGCACCTGGGTGGCTCAGTGGGTTAAGCCTTTGCATTCGGGCCAGGTCATGATCTCAGGGTCCTGGGATCGAGCCCCACATTGGGCTCTCTGCTCAGCAGGGAGCCTGCTTCCCCCTCTCTCTCTGCCTGCCTCTCTGCCTACTTGTGATCTCTCTCTGCATGTCAAATAAATAAATAAAATCTTTTAAAAAAATCAGAAAGTAAATAGAAGGCTTAAAAATATACTAAAACAAATCCACAGATAGATATTATCATTCATAATTGTGACTTTGAATCTTGAAGAGAATGTCAAATTATGCTATGGATTTTCTAGTAATATCAGTTAACACAAACAAAATGCTTAAAGTTTTGTTGCTTTAAGAGGCAATTGCCCAGTTATCTGAAAAATTCAAGCATTCCAAACATCTCTTTTTCCCAGATATGCTGGATGGATGAAATGTTGTATATTTCCTCCTTCTCTGGTTAGTATTTTATTATTTCTTTAATGGAATTTTTGGTTTATAATCTGATCTAAATCTTTTTAGGATTCTTTAGCTCCAGAAAGCCATATTTTAAAAAGGATTATCTATTTGGTCCTTCACATTTTTCTGTGGTCTTGTTAAGCCCACCACTATATGCACTGCCCTTTATCTTATGACTTATACTTTCTTAATAAATAATTAACTACCCAGGAGGAAATTAGGCATCTTTAGAATAGATTTCACTTTCTCACATGTATATGGTTATTGTTTTAGTACAAATTGTTGCTTTGATGTTATAATGAATGTTAATAAACACATTCTAGATATATATATATATATATATATATATTTAAAGATTTTTTAAAGATTTTTAAAAATTTTTATTTATTTGACAGAGAGAGATCACAAGTAGGCAGAGAAGTAGGCAGAGCGGGGGTGGGGGGGGGAAGCAGGCTCCCTGCTGAGCAGAGAGCCCAATGTGGGGCTCGATCCCAGGACCTTGAGATCATGACCTGAGCCAAAGGCAGAGGCTTAATCCACTGAGCCACCGGGTGCCCCCAGATATATTTTTTGAGTGCCTTCAAAATGCCAGATGTATGCTGGGAGCTGAAGTTATACAGAATTACCAAGTCCTGCTTTCATAGCATTTACACTCTCTTGAAAGAAACAAACAGGTAAACACATGCAGCTATTGAAGGCTTGATGAGTAGCAGTATGAACAGCATGCTGTGGGAGCACAGAGGAGAAGCACCTGTCTGTCTGAAGGAGCTGTCTCTTACAGAATCAGTGGATGAACTTGGCATTTGCTGAGCAGAGTTGCAGGGGAATATAGTAAATAGTAGAGAGAAGAAAGACCGTGGCCATGTAGGGAGCTTCTGGTGGGAATCACAGGACTTCAGAACTGGAAGGGTGGACAGCAACCCTGTGTGGAGGGCCTTCCGGGTGAGGCCAACTTCTGGGCAGCTGGGCCTTCCCATTTTCTTGCTCATTCGCTCTGTTGGCATATCTTTTTCAAGCATATCATTATGTAAAAAAGTCTGTTTCAGTAGTTTAGGACAACAAAAAGGCATGACAGGTGCTTTCAGTTTGTAAAGGACAGAAGTAAGTTGAAGCCCCTGAGATACTTGGGTTCTAGCATAAGGCTCTCTTGTGGGGCCCCTAGCAGCTGTGGGACTGAGTTCCTTGCTTTGGGCCCACAGCCACTCTGGATATTGAACTTCAGGCTGATGCTCAGTTCCTTTTCCTT
This sequence comes from Mellivora capensis, assembly GCA_004024625.1. NCBI lineage: Eukaryota > Metazoa > Chordata > Mammalia > Carnivora > Mustelidae > Mellivora > Mellivora capensis. The sequence goes on along the minus strand of PISX010011558.1, from coordinate 32,899 downwards.
ACTTATGTTCTCACTCAGATCTTCATACGCACAGCCTGATTCACTGTGTGGAAGGTGCCAGTGGTATAGGGCACGAAGTAAAGGGCTTGGCCAGTCTGGGTTCATGTATGGTGTCCCAGGCCTCTTAGGGCTGCAGGGCTGCCTTCTGGAAGCACCTTTGAGTCCAGTCTCCTTTCCTGCTACAATCAACTCGTTTTGGGATATCAGGTCATATGCTCTAAACCTTACTACGTTGGCATAAGGAGCCACTGAAAAGGGGACTTTCAGTGTGGCAGAGCCACGCAGACCTTTCTTCAGAATGGGATCCATTATACGCCAGACTAAATGTATTACCAATGTACTTCTCCCTTTGCCCTAATCTCAAAGATGACTGCTGCCTTTCAGGTTCTATGAGACCCAGGCTTACTTAAAGCTTTACTCTTCCAAACAGAAACTTTATTCTAAATAGATCCTTCAAGTTGTAGAGTTTTTTGTTTTTTGTTTTTGTTTTTGTTTTTTTTTTTTAAAGAATGAGCATAAAACACTCACATATACTGGAGCACGCTTACCTGATGGGCAGAAACTTACCCCCATATGCATACCTGTTGCCTCCTCTTAGGTCGTCAGCTATGAGGCTTTGGAGAATGAGAAACTCTGGTCTCTGCCCTTGCTGAGACTGTCCTTAATCAGGAAAGGGAATCCACGGGAAGCCAGTCATACCGCATGTCTCAGATTTTCTGAAACTTTGACTCAAGGTTTGCAAGGTCAAGTGGAGGAGGCAGGGGGATGACATCAAATTTATTGTACCGTAGCCCCGTTATAATGGGTGTGCAACTCACCATCTGGTCTGGTGGCAGTGCTGGCTGTCTTGGGTCACCAGCCCTGCCGTGGGTGTGCACGTGGGAAAGCGTAAGGGATCTGCCAGTGACAGCAACACTTTTTTTTTTTAAAGCTTTTACATTCCAGCTAGCCAACATACAGTGCATTATTAGTTTCAGGCATACAACCCAGTGATGCAACACTTACATACAACACTTACGTAGAACACTTACATACAACACATATGTGCAACACAACTTGCTCATCACAAGTGCACTCCTTAAGTAACACCTCTTTTAAAAGTGATTTCTATGTGTAGCCTATCTCTTATATTACATTCTATTGAATTTTGGTACTTTGCATTGAATTCTATTCCCACTTTACTAATGTTTAAGGCGTTTCTGGTTTTAATGTCAATTTGCCCTTATCATTGAATTTGTAAGATTTCATAGCATTAAATGAGAAAAAAATGATGTCCGTTACCATTATTTTAGCTCTACTTCATCAGGCTTTTTCCTGTATTTTTTATTTTACAATGACAGCTATAAATGGCACGAAGAAATTTATCTAAAATATATTCTTCAGCATAAACGTTAGGTATTGGACTGCAAATGTATGGATTCAGCTTACATTTTTGTGTGTGTGTGAATTTTCTTGTGTTTTTGAAATTATTTTGAGTTTACATAAAAACCACAGAAAGAGTGCACAGAGCTATGTGTCCTGTACTCAGTTCTCCAGTTGTTAACGTTTCTGACCCATCTGAGAAGTTGCAGACGTGGTGCTCTACTGCCCTGTCTTCTTCAGTGTGTGTTTCATAAGTACAAGGACATTGTCCTACGTGACCACAGGGCAGCCATCAAAACCCGGAAATTAACATTGATCCAGTGCTACCACCTAGACCACAAGCCCTATTCAAACTTCATCAGTGATTTTAACAATGCCCTTTATGTCCAAATTCAATTCATAGATCACATATTGTGTTTCTTTGGGGTGTATTTTAGTCTTCTTCAGTCTGAATTAGTTTCTCATTATTTCCTTATTTTTATGACCTTGATCTTTTTAAAAAGTATAAGCTGATAACCTTATAGAATGTCCCTCAGTTTGGTTTTGATAATGTCACCTCCTGATTGATGCCCTTGGTGGGCATACCACTGAAACCATGCTCTGCTCCAGTGCCTTGTACCAGAAGCTATGTAACGCTACTGTCCCTGTGAACTTTTATCTCTTAGAGAAGATTGTATCTACCAGGTTTCTGTACTCTAAAGTTAATAAATATTTTGCAGTTCTAAATCAATAAGTAATTTGTAGGTATTCTGTGGGGAAGTACTTTGAAGCTATCCAAATTCCATTGATTCTCATTCATGGTAGTTGTGTTCTATAAAGTCACGTGAACATTGAGTTGGAGAACACGGAGGCATTGCTCTGGGAGAAACACAGGGCTGGATTCCTGTCACAATATAATCATCAACCAATCAATACATAACCTTGTTTCATGTATGCTTGTGTTCAAAGATACCTTACTCAATATATATTTTGTTGATTCATTAACATTGAATACACCACCAACAGCAGTATGACTCATGCCTGAAGGGAGTGTATCTAACACATGCATTTCTCTACATGGCACATCACAGCCTCTTGGGAATGCTAGACAGCATTTCAGCACTATGTCTGGGGGAATTTGAAACAGGGAAGTCACCAAAAACACAAAAATGCTAAAAATTTGACAATATCTTATGAAATGGACACTTGCTTGCAGCATGAGAGCTGACCCAGGAAGACAGAGGGAGAGGCCTCATGCAGTCTTTGCCAAGAGAGTGTGTGTCCTACAACTCAAATTTTTTTTTTGCCACTTGGTGCATGTCCTTGAATGTCCACCCCCGAGAGTTTTGATTTGGGGTTACACATAAATTGTAGCGAGTGGGCAAATTTGAAAATACTAGATCTGTAAATAATGAAAATTGACTGTATCTTGTTTCTGTTAAACTTTCACTTACCACTTTTAGCATCCATTGACCTTAAAGTGCTTCATATTTGACTCTTTGGGATCCTTCGAACTCTCTTTGGTGTCCTTCTGACATGTCCCCGTCATTCTCTGAGCACTTTCTTGTTAAACAAGATTTTCCAGGCTCGTCTTGTATTTTCTGTCTCAGCTCTGAAGTTAGACATTTCTCCAAGGAGCTCTCCATTGAGTGGAAAAATGGCCCTTAGAAACCACACACTGGGTGTTAGGTGTACTCTTTGCTACTAGGGTGTTACAACTTCTAAGCCATGTAGTAGACAGAATAAGGAAATATGTGTGTGTACACTCTATCTATCATCTATCATTATATCTATCAATCATCTTCTATCTACCCATCTGTCTATCTGTCCATCCATCCCATGACTTCATACCGTTACCTTCAGTTCCAATCTGATATCTAACTATCCCCTGTCCATATTTGTAAACTCCCTTCCCTGGCCATTAGAAGGCTGACTGCCATTAATTTTAATGGATTTACTTACTCACTCTTCTTGTATTTTTTTTTTTTAATTTATTTATTTGTCAGAGAGAGAGGGAGAGCAAGCGAGCACAGGCAGACAGAGTGGCAGGCAGAGGCAGAGGAGAAGCAGGCTCCCTGCCGAGCAAGGAGCCCGATGTGGGACTCGATCCCAGGATGCTGGGATCATGACCTGAGCCGAAGGCAGCTGCTTAACCAACTGAGCCACCCAGGCGTCCCACTCTTCTTGTATTTAAACAAACTCCCAGCCCCACCAGCTAAAGACCCAAGTCTGTATATCTGGCCCTTTATTTCTGCAGGGCATATATGCTGAAGATTTAGCTCCAACAAAGGGAAGGAGGAAGGTGGAAGAAAGGAGGAAGCTAACTGAAAGTTGTTGAATTTCAACTTTTGCTAAATTCTTTTTAAATAACACCAGGGTTTTTTGGGGTTTTGTTTTATTTATGAAAGAGAAGAACAAATATGACATATTTTTAGTTAGCACTGAAATTAGAGGCCTATTTTAGCACACAAAATTGGTATAAAAGAAAAATCAGTTTTCTGTAACAAGTATCTTTTTTTTAAAAGTTTAATTATTTAAGTAATTTCTACACCCAATGTGGGACTGGAACTCATGACCCTGAGGTCAAAAGTTACATGCCTTTCTGCTCTTCTGACTGAGCTAGCCAGGTGGCCCTATAACTAGTATCTTTTAAAATGTTTATTTGTTACATATGTTATCTTCTTGGATTAAAAAAATTTGTTGTATAATTTCACCAGATGTTTTAGATTCAACAATATTTAGATTTAATATACCAAATAGACTTAATTTGAGTCTCCAAATGTTGATAAAAATCTTCTAGTTTTCTAATTTTTAAATCTTATTTATTTATTTAATATTTTATTTTATTTTTTTTAAGTAGGCTCCACACTGTGGAGCTTGAACTCATGGCCGCAAGATTAAGAGCCCCATGCTCTATCGACTGAGCCAGCCAGAAACTGCTCTAATTTTTAAATCTTAGATATGACCTTCTGATTTGCATATTTACAAGAGAATATTGGGTAATTTTATGAAGTACTTGAATTATATATTTTTTTCTGGTGTGTTTTTCCATGTTAAAAAATGAAGTATGCATCTTAATTTTTATTTTAAATGTTCATTTAAGCTTTAATGATTAAATTAAGATATAGAACATTAATATTAATTTACATTTTAAAATGATTAGCAAATAGTCTTGACTTCCTACGTTTTAAATTCTGGTGAATAAGCTATAAATTATAGCTTTAGTAACAAGTTTTGCTTAATTTTTATGAATTGATTTTACTATGTTGTAGCATAAGGTGATAGCTGTTCTTTTTTTTTAAGATTTATTTATTTTAGAGAGGGAGAGAAAGAGTACACACTCAAGCAGGGGGAGGGGCAAAGGGAGAGGGAGAAGGAGAATCTTTTTAAAAAAAATTTTAAAGGATTTTATTTATTTATTTGACAGAAATCACAAGTAGGCAGAGAGGCAGGCAGAGAGAGAGGGGGAAGCAGGCTCCCCACCGAGCAGAGAGCCCTACATGGGGCCTGATCCCAGAACCCTGAGATCATGACCCAAGCCGAAGGCAGAGGCTTTAACCCACTGAGTCACCCAGGTGCCCTGGGAGAAGGAGAATCTTTTTTTTTTTTTTTTTTTTAAGATTTTATTTATTTATTTGTCAGAGAGAGTGAGCACAGGCAGACAGAGTGGCAGGCAGAGGCAGAGGGAGAAGCAGACTCCCTGCCGAGCAAGGAGCCCGATGTGGGACTCGATCCCAGGACGCTGGGATCATGACCTGAGCCGAAGGCAGCCGCTTAACCAACTGAGCCACCCAGGCATCCCGGAGAAGGAGAATCTTAAGCAGAGTCTCCGCTGAGCCTGGAGCTCAACCGTGGGGCTCAATCTCATGACCCTGACGTCATGACCTAAGTCAAAAATCAAGAAGGGAATGTGTGACTGACTGAGTCACCCAGACACCCTAGAGAATAACCATTTTGATAACTGCAATGACTGTACATAAATAATGCAGCTTATCTTTTTCCATGATACATTCCAAGATATGTAAAGATCACATAAATGTTGATGAGGGAACAGAAGGCAAGCTGAGGGTAAAGCGGAAGCCGATACCCCTTGAACCACACCCCCAGCCATGGGATACATCTGACATTCCTCAGGCACTCCTGGCTGCCCTAAAGGAAAAACAGTTAACTTGTAGAGATCACAATTCTGCAAGATCTGAGTCTCCCTCAGTTTATAAATGTCCTAGTGATTTATAAGGAAGAAGCTTTCTTATCAATAGCCTAACTTCCAGAGACAACTCTGTCCTGAAGCACTAACATCACCTTCCCCTCCATAAAACTGAGGGAGGCTGAGGCAGAGGGAAGTGTAAATAAAGTTGAATTTCTTTTGAACCCATAAAGCTCATTGGCAAGGACATGTGATAGGAGGATTGTGACATTCCTCCAGGGAACTCCCAACTATCATACTGTGAATGCCTTACTAAAAGGAAAAACAACCTTAACTTGAGAAATAGCAAAGCCTCTGGTATCCTGTGTGTCTTCTTTAATACATGAAAGTTCTTTCAAACTCTCCCTTTTCCTTATCTCCCCCAACCCTATAGTATATAATCAGCCACCCCTCACAATCCTGGGGCAGCAGCTCTTTCTGCCCACGGGTCCTGTTCCCATGCTTTAATAAACCACCATTTTGCACCAAAGACATCTCAAGAATCCTTTCTTGGTCATTGGCTCTGGACTTCATCCCGCTGAACCTCACCTATATTCCAAAACTTCATCAATGTGAGTTAATTCACATTATAAACATACAAAAGTACCCAAGAATCTCCTTTTATTCCTCTTTCCCAATCTTATTTCCACTTACAGAATTTCTTGGTGTTGTATATATTGGGAAGTATATATTCAACCACATATAAATATGTTGTTTTGGTTTGATTTTTACTTTGATATTATGTATATGTATATATATTTACATACTCATGTATATGTATATTTCTGCAGCAGCTTGCTTTGTTCATTTATAAAAATATTTCTTGGAGTTCCTTTTATGCCAGCACATAGAGCTCTGTATTGTTTTTAGCTACTGCATAGTATTTCCTTATGGGGCTGTGCCATAATTTATTTAAACATTTTCCAGTGATGGACATCTAGTCTTTTTCCTTAAATTTTTGCCATTGTAAAGAATGCTGAAATGAAGATACCTAGGCATACATCTTGAAACATCTATATGGCAAGTTCTGTAAAATAAATGCAAAGACTTGAAGACGAGACTTTTCTCTCTTCCTTGAGAGGCAGCTGGGATGGTCCTGAGCCCCCACCTCTGGGGTCTTCTCCTTTTGGAGAGCATTTCTCTTCCTTCCCCAGTCCAAAGTCCCTGGGAGTATCTGAGCTGGTGACCTGACCCTTAAGCCCTTTTAGCTGCATCATTTCCTGTTTCATAATGAGGCTGGAAGATCAAATGACCAGAATCATGTACCAGTTCCCCTGCTGTGGGTGTCTTCAATGCAGGGTCAGGGATATGACACTTCAGAATTGCATTTTCCTAGGGAAATGCTAATTGAATGATGTGGGAACTATAATGTAGGACTGTACTGCAAGTTCTTTGCCCATTTAGTAGACTCTTGGGTTTTAACAAAGAATAACATTGTTTTAATCAATAAAAAATGTGAATAATTTATCTTAAGCAGTTTTTAGAACAGGAGTCATAGATTGGATGATTTTTGTAAGGTTATTTGTGTATGGATATGTTTTTTTTACTACTTTTTAAAATTTCCTCCTCCTAGTTGAAAAATTTTTAACCCCAAATCTGTTTAATAAAGGGGATGATTTCTAATCAGTCATCAGATTGTTCTGGTTTTATTCTCTGTTCAATAGTCTTGAATATTGCTGAATGGCTATTTCCAGTTCATTTCAAAAACAATTCAATTTTATTTTATTTTCCATCCCTTATTTATAACATTCATTTGTCATTTTTGTCATTTTGTAGACCTACCAAGAGCAGCTGTCAGGATCTTAAGCAACATGACATTCCTTTTTGTGAGTCTGTCATACACAGCTGAGAGTGCCATTGTAACTGCTTTCATTACCTTCATTCCCAAGTTCATCGAGTCACAGTTTGGTATCCCAGCTTCCAATGCCAGCATCTACACTGGTAAGGCCCTGCCGTGAGAGCTCCTTGAAAACAGGATCATTTTTGACCACTAAACTAAAATGCAATGAGTGAAGAGAAGGTTCCTTCTAACATCAACGTGTTAAATAAATAAATTCATTAACAGCTATCTGCTTCCCCTCAACCCCCCCCCCCCCCCCCCCCTTTAGGAGGAGAAGGTCTTTGAATGTTTTCTTGTTGACTTGGATTGTGTTACTGTGTGACATTTTTACCAACTGTCTTTTGGAAAGGAAGAAACTTGCATAATTATGTTTTTATGGTTCTCAGTTAAAAAGAAGGAAATAGGCAATGGCATTCAAATTTAGATCTGAATACATCTTTTTATGGGTGGCATGAGTTAAG
>PISX010011558.1:0-24971 GCA_004024625.1 Mellivora capensis | reverse complement strand
TAAAAAAGAATTAAAAAATTTTAAATGGATAATCTGAACTATAGATCAGGTGCATGGTATCAGGATTTCCCCTTCATGAATGTAAACAGATTTTTTTTTATTGAATTAGAAAAGACGCTTGATCTTATAAAGGAAATCTATGAATTTTGTTTTAGAAGGTATTTTATGTCTGGGAAAATGATTTTTGGAGACTTTGATACGGGAACCTATTGTATGTAGTACTCAAATCTTTTTTCATAGTAAATTGGGTGTTTCGAAATGCGGGAACCTTAATTCTCAGATATTAGGGGAATTTCCAGTGCATTATATCATTATATTTTGGATATATCCTTAGTGGTTTCAAAGATGGTCAAATGCCTGTATCTGCCTAAGGCTTAATTTATTAATAAAATATTACTTAAATAGTTAAGTGGAGATTGATGATAACTTTTCTGATGACTCTGGCTCCTACTTTATCTTCTACATCCACATTCAAACTTAGGAAGCTTGAATTGTCTGAAAATTAACAGGCAAAGTTACATTATTATTATTATAAAAAGAGAAGTTGAGTTGAAATATTTGGGTAATCACTTTGTTCTCTCCATTCACTTTGCACATAAAAAGACATACATTGGGGTTGTGGGTCCATGATTGCAAATATTTTCGTAAAGAGTATACTGCTGTGGATCATTGTAATGGTCACCCAAATTTATGTTTTTCTCTATTTGTTTTTCTAAAATATATGTTTTCCTTATATTAAGGTAAAATTTACAAATTACTTAACAGTTTGGTTGCCAGAAAATCTGAATGACACATTTCTAGTTTAATTCTTACACTAAGAATTTGTTTGAGTGAATATTCTTGGTCAGGGAAACCAAGAGTTGTCTTGTAGCTAGACAAGCTACACACAACCTCACACACAGCTGTGTGAGGACACACAGCTGATAAATGTAGAGTAGTCTCGAGCATTTCCCTAAGTTTCAGTATTAGTAAGTGTTACTGTCAAGAAGAGTCATAGTCAAATAAATCTGGGACGTGCTGAGTTGAAATGTTACAGAGGTGTTTGCTGTAGGACTCTTCACAACCCTTACCATGCCAGTGTACATTGTGAAGTTCCCAGACTCAGGCTCAAGGTACTGTCTTTCCCAAATTGACTTGACTGTGAAATCCAGCTTTTGAATGGCATCTCTCTTCTGGAGAGATTTTCTTCAGGACACACATCAAGAAACACTGTTGTTCCATCCTGTGTGTCCCCTGTTCCAGCCAGACTAGGGAGCAGAGCTGTCTGGATCATCCCAATCCCTCCGCCGCCCCTCAAAGGTGCCATTTTGACTAAGCAACAGTTGCTGGGGCTGTGGTACAGAACTGAGCTAGGTAGTACTTGATGCATATTGAATCATATTGACTGAGGCCATCGTTTAATTATAGTAGAAGCAGTGGCTAGACATAAGACTCCTTGTGGAAAAATAGAGCAAAAGGTTCAGCTGGACTGGGGTGTTTGGCCACAGTGTTCCACAGTGGTGTGGTTGAGGCAGTCGTCACTGAATATGGCCCCCTTGACTAAAGGGGATACAGGATTGAATAAAACTAGCTCATGGAATTTGTTCATTCTCTGTTCCAACATCAGCATTAAAAAAAAAAACCAACATCACACAGTGCCAGTTCCATTCTGGTTTTGTCATTGTAGTTTTTTTTTTTTTTAACATTGTCAGTGCAATTAAAAAAAAAGATTTTATTTATTTATTTGACGGAGAGAGAGAGAGCACAAGCAGGGGGAGAGGCAGAGGGAGAGAGAGAAGCAGGCTCCCTGCAGAGCAGGGAGCCCGATGTGGGACTCGATCCCAGGACTCTAGGATCATGACCTGAGCCGACAGTGGCTTAACCAACTGAGCCACCCAAGTGCCCTGTCAGTGCAATTTTTATACTATGTTTTATACTATGTTTGATATACTATGTATGATTTTTATACTATGTTCTGATAAAATGCTTTTTTATTTCCAGCTCATACCTTTTCCTTTCTTTCCAAATAGATAAATAATAATCATCAAAGATATTCAGATTGATTAAGAGTAGAAGGTTGCCTGTTATATTACAGTAAAATGAACAAGGATGATAATCTCTTTGAAAGCTCGCCTTGGTTTTTTGAATTTTTATTAATTGAATCCTTACTCTGTGAACAGAGATTTGTATTTTTAAAGGACTTACTTAATTTAATTGAGTCTTTGGTTCTCTTACTATGCATATAATTGACTTGGAGAATTAAGAAATTTATCTGAACAAGAATTTTAATATAGTTTTTTTTAAAAAAGATTTATTTATTTAAGAGAGAGAGTGAGCGCAAGCAGGAGGAGGGGCAAAGGGAGAGGGAGACAAGCAGACTCCCTGCTGACGTTGGCTGGATCCCAGGATCCCATGATCCTGAGATCATGACCTGAGCCGAAAAGAAATCAAGAGTCAGACACTTAACCGACTGAGCCAACCAGGTGCCCCAGAATTTTAACATAGTTTTAATTTCTTATCTGACAAAATTTTTGAGTTAAAGTTCTTTTTTTTTAATTTAAAAGGATTATTTGAATAAATACTTTGACCCTCCATAGCCATTTGCTTGTACTGTGTCATATGATAGGGAGAAAGCTCCAGATGTATCAGAACAGCAAAGGCCTTTGCTCACTTTCTCTCCCATAGCCCTTGAGCACCAGCTCTCACAGAGCTGTGCCCTGTGTGAGTGTGTGAGTGGGGTGTGTGAGTGTGTGTGCATGTGTGTGTGTGTGTTAGACTCAAACCAGAACCATAAGTTGTTTTACAGATCTGCCCGTGTTCGTATCTTTGTAACTGTAAATCCAAGTTCACGTTACACCTTCCCATTTGTGGTATTTCTGCTAACCCATTTAGGGTCACATTTGTTGACAGAAATGAACTATTTGAAGGTTGATGTTTTGGGAAAGGCTGAAATGATGGCAAGAGCCCTGAAGGAGGAGGCAGAACAGCCTTGAATCCTGCCACTGCTGGTTACTAGCTGTGTAACTTTGGCAAGTCCTTTTACTTCCTGCACTTCAGCTAAAACTGAAGCTTACCCGTGTCATGAGGACAAGAGCCCCTCTGTCTTTACTGAGTGTTTACTAAGTAGAAGACCCTACCCATGCTCTTGCATATGGACATGACTTAATCCATGAACCAATGGCTATGTAGTAGGTGTTCTTGATTATGCCCATTTTCCAGATGAGGAAACAAAAGTCTGGGGAGTTTTAAACAACTTGGTTAAAGACCTTCAAATAGTTAGATCCTAGAGGCTAGTATCTTGGAGTATATAAAAATCCATATGTGATTTTTATTGAAATATTATTATAGGTCTGTGATATTTTATCATTTCCAGGCAGTTAAATTTTTTTTTTTTTTACTATTTCGGAGGAACAGTATTCTAAGATTCAACCTCCATCATCACACACACACACACACCACTGAACCATGGTCAAGAACACTCATTTTCAGAGCACCAGCATCTTTCAGCATCACCTTTGCTTTCTTGGGGTCCCGCCCTTGTGTGTGCAGAATTATAAAGGATTAGACGATAGTTTGTCTTTGGAGTTTGTCTTGGAGAATTCTATTTTGCTTTTATTGGAGAATAATCAAAATACTTATTTCTTTGGTAAGGGGATTAGGTTGGGGTGTGATTTTAAAACATGACTATCATTTTTAATGTTGTCTAATTAACCAAATATTTGCCATCTGTCTTCAGCTGCTGATTTGGGGGTTGTTTTTGATGAGGTTCAAAGTAGTACCCCTGAACTCAGACTGCAGCCTCTGGGAGTCACTGCATACTTGGAAGCCAGAGAGACATGCACATGCTTTGATTCGCCCCATTCTTCTGCTTTTCTGTACCAGTTCTTTAATTTTATAAGAATAGTTTTTTAAAATACATTTTTGTACTAATTTTGTAAATGTATACATAGATTTTTTAAACATTAACATTAAACTTTTAAGTGCAAATAGACCTATTAAGTATGGCTACATTTGGCATCACTGCCCACTTCCAAGGTCAGGCAGTGACCTTGGGCTCCAGAAGGCGTGGGCGGGCACTGAACATGATGTGCTTCAGGAGAAGAGAGGAAGGTCCTTACAAACCAACATCCTGCAGCACCTGTTAGCATCTTCTCTCTTCTATACTTTTAAACAATCTTGAGATAAATAGAGGCTATTAGGACCTAAGAGTGACAATTATAGGCTCTTTGTCTTTTGGGCAGAAAGGTATTTATTACACTAAATTACATGTGTTTTTCTTTGGTGCTAATTAGAACTTTTGTAGAAGGTTATAGTGGACATTAAGTCAAGATACTCAGATTCTTTGTATTTGTTGATTAGCTAGCTAATTTAAGGCATGTTTGAGTGCCTACCATGTGGCAGGTTCTAAGCCAGTGCACTGATGGTGATGGTTAAACAGGGTTTAATTGCTTAAGAAGGCTCAGAGGCCCCAGAGTGACAATGCTTACACATGAGTACTCTGTGACAACAGCACTCAAGGAAGAATGTACTTCCCAGTCACAGACCATCTCTGAAGGGCATGGCAGGACCCATGTCCTCTCTTATATCCGGGACCACTGACAGGTATTGGGAATACCCAGGAAGCAGAGCTCAAAGTAGAGTCTCAGTGGGTGTTACAAAGTACTTTTGTAGTACTTTTTATATTTTAAAATATATTTTTAAAGATTTTATTTATCTGAGAGAGAAAGAGAGTGAGAGCATGAGCAGGGGGAGAGGCAGAGGGAGAATCAGGTTCCCTGCTGAGCAAAGAGCCCAAATATATATATCTCCCCCCCACCCCTGAGGAAAGAGAAATCACAAGCAGAGGGGAGGGGTAGAGGGAGAAGCAGACTCCCTGCTGAGCAGGAAGCCCAATATGGACTCGATCCCAGAACCCTGGGGTCATGATCTGAGCTGAAGGCAGACGCTTAACCGACTGAGCCATCAAGGCTCCCTAGAAAACAATAATTTGGACTGGAAGGAACTCTATGATTTCTTCCTTTTTAAAAAATCTTAGATTAAGTCATTTTTTTCTAAAGTCACATGCACCAAATAAACTTATTCTTACATTCCCCATAGAGTTGTATTATTTTCTTAGAAGAGGATTAGTTATTAATCAATTAATTTTCTGTGATATTTTTGGTATTGTTGCATCACCACCAACTTTGGCCATGTCTAGCATCAGCATGATCTGTTTTTCTTTCCGTGGGTGTCCTGATGTAATCCACAGACAGACCTCTCTTTGAATCCCAGATCTGTCATTTAACTAAATGCGTGATTTTAGTCAAGTCATTTCACCACTCTGTTTTCTCATCTATAAAATGTGAGTGATCATATCCCAGGGCTACTGAAAAAAAAATGAAATGAAATAATTCTATTTTAAAGCATTTGGTATCTGGTAGATGCTCAATAAAAACTTATCTGTTGTGAAACAGTGTTAAATTTAAATTCATGTTAAATAGTTCCGTTAGGTTTTCTGATTTAAAACAAATTTTGTATTAGTCTAATTTAGAGTGGTAACTCAAAGGTATTTTGTTATGTTCCACCTGTTAAAAGAAGTAACACGTTCAAATGAAATTATAAGGAGGGACTTTTTTAGCTTGATCATAAGAGTAAAATAGCATAAACTTTCTGGAGCTAGAGACAGCCAGAAGGTGCTGGAAGGGATGTTCATATCACAATGCATCATGGACCTCTGTCTCTCTCTGTGTCTCTCTCTCTGAATCTTGCTCTCAGTTGCTCTAAATCACCTCACCAAGTGATCAGCCTCCTGTTTGGCCAGTTCTCCAAATGCCCATGATTTCTTTTGATTTTTTCCCTTTGTTTACTAATTTTCACCAATAAATGTAAAACTGTATTACCATGAACTTGTGGCTACTTATGTTTGATGTGCTTTCATCTTTAGCGGTTATTATTCTGTTTGATGCTGCAGTTGTCCACTGTCTGGTCACTGGGAGCCCTTTCAAGTTAGCACCTGTGTCCTTTGGCACCCACCTCGGTAGTCTTTGGTTTCCCACAGGACAAAAGATGACTCACTTATGTTTCCTGCCCTAGACTTGGGATCAGTCATTTCTGCAAGCAACTGTCTTTCCTTTTAGAGGAAAATGGTATTTGGAGATCACCATCCAGACAGTAGGGTCTCTCATTGCTACAAGGTTGTCATGGATGCTAGACAATTTTTTTTTAAATAAAAAGAGAAAAACAGATTCGGTTTTTATACTGATTTTTTGCTTCAAACTTAAGATTGCAGGTTATTAATTAACTTCTTTGATATTATATTGTATCTCTCTGCTCTAATTCTGTAAATTTTTTCCTAGTGACTATAAAATAATTTATCCAAGTGTGTATGTATGAGTTTGTGTATTATAGTTTCATACCAAGTATCAGTATTATTACCGACCATGAAATATAAAATGCATTTTTAGACTAAGCAGTTCTTTTGTCTGCAGGCTTTCTCTTATGGCTATGCAAAATCCTGTGACCTAAAGTTATTTGAAATGATTCTTCTCTGGTTATGCCAGCCGCCAGACAAGCAGTGGGATTTATTTGCTTTAATTTGTTTTCAGTTTTTAGGGATTATTTTATTTTTATATTTTTAAGTTAATTAAAAAAATCATGTAATGCATTTATATGATTTGAAAGTCAGAACCATAAAACAAAGAACATTCAAAGAGGCCCTGCTTCCATCCAGTTCTCTCTCTCCCTCCATAGGCAACATTTTCTTAGTTCATCCTTCTTGCTTCTTTTTGAATATGTGGAGGCGCGAGGGTGGCTCAGTTGGTTAAGTGTCTGACGTTGGCTCTAGTTGTGAGGTTGTGATCTCTGGGTTGTAGAATTGAGCCCTGTGTCTGGCTCCATGCTCGGCAGAAGTCTGCTTGTCCCTCTCCCTCTCCGTCTGCCCCTCTCCCCACTTGTGCTGTGTCTCTCTCTCTTTCAGATAAATAAATAAAATCTTTAAAAATAAATAAATAAATAAAATTAAATAATTATTAATTAAATAATGCAGTATACACAATACATACATCAGTATTTTGTATTAGTATCTCCCCTTACTTCCCCTGGGGTAGGTATCCTGTAGTGTAGCAGCATGAGTCCCACTGTATGGAAGTATCATAGTCTATTTGGTCCCTTATTTAAGGACATTGGTTTTTTTTTTTTCCCATTCTTTTGCTATAATGACACATATCATGATCTGTATAAGTAATTTCATACTAATAACCCATTTGTCCAATATATTTATTTTCTTTTTGACTATTTAATTTAATTGTCCATCTTTCAGTTAGCCTTTATCCCGGCGGAGAAGCCGATTCCAGACAGGAGAGGGAAACAGAGAACTCGTGAATTTTTTTGTTAGTCTTCACCACCACCACCACCCCCCCCGCCCCCCACCCCGCTTCTCCCAAAAAGGCTTAGAATTTTCCCTCGGGTTGCTACAATGATCTAAAGAGAGAATTTTGCTGAAAGTTCTTTGAAAAATCCATGTAGCTTTTGGGACTCCAAATGAAATTGGAGCCTTTCCTTCCGTGTGCGTCTTTGCTATGAGGGTGAAAGCAGGGCTTTTGTTGGGTTTCCACTCTTTGCTAGGTGCAGCGATACAAAGGGGCCCATTCGATGCATTGTTGGCTGCTCTTGCTGCAATACTACTTTGTGCAGTTTGCAGTGGATAAAACAGGTGGATAGAACAGTTTTTGTAAGCTGTACACCCAGCAGGCCGTAATACAGGTCCATAATATAGAGATTGAGCTGGTCCTCAGAGAAGCTGCTCACATTTTAGAGTTTTTATTGTACAAACTCTCTCTTTTCCAACTTTTAAAAAAAAAAAGATTTTATTTATTCATTTGACAGAGATTACAAGTAGTCAGAGAGGCAGGCAGGGAGGAGGAAGCAGGCCCCCCGCTGAGCAGAGAGCCCAGCGTGGGGCTTGATCCCAGACCCTGAGATCATGATCTGAGCCGAAGGCAGAGGCTTAACCCACTGAGCCACCCAGGCGCCACCCTCTTCCAACTTTTTATACATTGGGTAGGACATACAGTATGGTGATTAGGAGGATCAGTTTTAGAGGGAGACAGATCTTATTGAAATTCTTGCTCATCCATCCATCCATCCATCCATCCACCCATCCATCCATCCACAAATATTTATAAAGCTTCTGCTATGGGCTTGGCACTGTGCAAGGTCTAGAGAAGCCATGAGGAGAACACAGAGGTATTCTGCCCTCAAGGATCTTGCAGTGTCGTGACCCTATAAGGCTGCCCACGTCCCCGGACAAGTTCATTAAGTCCTATGAGTGTTAGAGATTGTGAGGATTAAGTGAGGAAATGTAGATTGTGTACTTGGTGCAGTGTTTGGGAAGTAGCCAGTAGGGATAACTGAATACTCCCTTTATAACATACTCTCAGGAGGGATATCTAAGGCACAAGAGTGAAGGCAGGACTTAGGGCAGGTGGAAACATTAATAGCAGAGGTTATCTGGGGGAAATGGATTCAAAGAGTAAAAAGAGAGGTACAAAGTGTGACTAACAGGTAACTGGAAGAGATGCCTGGGTGGCTCAGTTGGTTAAGTGTCTGCCTCTGGCTCAGGTCATGATCCCACACTTCTGGGATGGAGTCCTGCATCAGACTCCTTGCTCACGGGGAGCCTGCTTCTCCCTCTGCCTGCTGCTCCCCCAGATTGTGTGTCTCCCTCTCAACCTCTCTCTTTCTCTGACAAATAAATAAATAAAATCTTAACAAAAAATAACAGATAGCTGGGAGATGAAAGAGAAGGCAAGAGATTTGATACTAATGTGATCAGCTGAGGGATTATTTCATCTGAACTGAGGGAAGCTTAGAGACACAATGTAATTCTTAAAGTACAATTGCTTTCCAAGTGTAACACATGCAACAGGAAACTGATTTCAGCTGAGTCAGTGTTGAGCTAGCGGTAAATCTTGGTATCTGTGATTTAGTCTCCACTTATTGTTCAACCTCAAATATGTCTATTTTTCACAACTCTTAGTGAGGGAAAAGACATTTTAAGTGTTTTAATGTCATATATTTGAACATGGTGCAGGGAAATGTCAAATCTTTCAACTAAATGACCAAATCTTTCAACTAAATGAAATGTTTATTTCACTTATTTGTGATGATTACTGGTCCTTATATCTGGGATTTGTTTCCCATGCATACCCACCTGTGTGTTCATTAACGGAGAAAAATGAGGACAGACATCACTTACAAGGGCTTTTCTGGGCTCAGAGGACATTCAGTCCAGTTTTCTCCACATTTTTGTGCCTACATTCATTGCCCCTTGATGATCACTGATGTTCAGAATGTCCCAGAAGCCCCTTGAGAGCCTTATCCATCAAAAATAATATATTTTGTTCACAGAGCAGGATTTATTTATGTACAAAAGTTGAGAAAGATGAGGGAGCTTTTGAAAAGGACTGAAAACCCATGGGAGAGAGTGAAATGTCTGGAGCAGATGTATGTGCCTTTCTGCTGCTACACTCAATAGATTCGATGAATGAAGGACTGTAAATATTAATTTCTCTGGCCCTCAGTCCTCCCCTTGAGTGAAGGATTGAATTAGACAACCTTTCTTCAAAGATCAACCAGCACACATCCCACCATCTCTCCGCATCCACCCTGCTAGCCAACCCTGAAAAATCCTCTGATTTTTGTGAACAGCTTCTTTTTCTAGACATTCAAGTTCGTCAATGTTTTACTGTTTCACTTTGGTATATGTAAGGTGTTGTAAGATGTATTTCTTGGCAGTTAAAGTTAAAATCATATAATATTATATTTTTCTTTTTCTCCTTTGTTGTGTGTGATGGAACTGAGGTTGAATTGCTACACTTTTTGCTTTTCCGGGGGAGGACTACCAAGGAGTAAGGTAGCTTGAAGATTAATTATTCTCCTTTTGAGAACTCAGGAACTTTTTACCAGGCATGATCCCATTTTGGCAGGTCCATACCCTGCTAAAGTGAGGTCATCCCCAAATGCTTTGTAGTGGGCCAGTTGTTATAAGAGAAAGGATATGGATTTTGGAGTCAGAGGGTCTGGGTTCAAGATCTGCCTCTGCCACTTATTAGCTGTGTAACTTTGCGTGAGTTAGGTACTTTCTTTGGCCTCAGTTTTACTAGTTGTGAAATGATG
This sequence comes from Mellivora capensis, assembly GCA_004024625.1. Taxonomy (NCBI): domain Eukaryota; kingdom Metazoa; phylum Chordata; class Mammalia; order Carnivora; family Mustelidae; genus Mellivora; species Mellivora capensis. Next base: position 14,837 of record PISX010011558.1, on the reverse strand, counting down.
TAATCATATCCATTTTGTAGGGCTGTTGAAGTTTTAAAAAGTTTTAACATTACTTATTAAATAAAAGGCACAGCCTAAGGAATTCATGTAATGATATTGTAATAGCATTGTAACGGGACAGATGGTAGCCACACTTGTGGTAAACATAGCATAGTGTGTAAGCTTGCCAGAACACTAAGTTGTACACTTAAAACTAATGTCCCATTGTGTGTCAACTATGCTTAAGTAAAAATTTAAAAAAATACTTAAGTGTAAAGAACGACATCAATATTAATGAGAATGACCCTGGCTTTCCTCTCTCTCCTCATCAAATATTCCATCCTCTATAATAGGACAGGAGAATCAGGACTATTATGGAAAGAGATGAGGAAGAGAGGGCACAGAGTATAATATTATCCCAGTTTTATAGATAAGTAGAGGTAGAAGCTCTAATTGAAGGATTCTTGGCTCACAGGTAGTGACATCCTGGGGCTAGAGATGAACCATTCTGACTCCCAGCTCATGCCACCATCTCTCATTTCCTCAGAGATGCTGTCTGTCATAAAAATCACACCCAGAGTCAAAGAAGATCTGAACCCTTGAGGATGGCCAGGATATGGTTATTACCACACAGACAAGGAAATACCTTACCTTTTTCAACTAAATAGTAAAACAGGAGCTTAAACATTATTAGAAGTTGAAGTAATGTCCTTTAGTAACCTGAACCATCTCATGATGTTCCACAGAAAATTTACTTCACTCGCAGGCTCCGCTTCCCCTTGGGGCATCTGTTCATTGGTAAGAAGGTAAAACATGGGGTTCTTTGGGTTTGTTACCAATAGTTAATGTTTTCAAGTCATTGTATTAAACATTTTTTTTATATCTCTATTTACAAGAAAGATGAGTGTAATTTGTGTTGGTGTTTTGACTAAAGTGGATATTTAGAAACATTATAGGTGCATGTTTCTCTTACCTATGCAAGGAATAATTTATGTATTATCATTTTATATCGAGTAGTTCAGTATTGTTTTGTAACACCTTCCTTCAATTTGTTTGAAATATATAAAAAAAACTGGAAATGCAGTTGAGCTTGGAATTACCAGTAATGAAGTAGATAGAGTAGGACAGCTATATAAATAAATATCCATAGATTTTCCAATAGAACATCTGTATGACATTACGAGTTCTTCTTTGTTCCTACTGCAGCCTTGCTCTCCGATATAGTTACTCATGTAATCAATGTGTTGGTGGTGATAGTTACAAGATTTTACACACACCATACACACACACACACACACACACACACACACACACATTGACATTCAATATATATATTGAACAGAGTCATCAGCCTTAACTTTGCTAAGCAAAACATTCTGCATGTTAATTGAAGAATATTCAGGAGAATGTTTAAAATGTTAAAGAAAGACAACTTTACAAGTTTTCCCAAGTACCACAGAAGCATCAAGCGCATTTTCAGTGCTGACAACTAGTAAAAAAGATAAGTCTTGTTTGTCTTTAGATCAGATTTCCAAGAATCTCAGAAAAAGGTGCCAGTGGGAATTTTGTGTTCAGATAAAATATCTGCCTGGGGAGGATTTTGCTTTATGGTATGTGCTCCCAGCCTATCTTAGGATCATGGCCTAGGGAGAGTAGTCACTGTGAAGTCACTGCGTAGTTTTGAGTGCCTACCATTTAGCAAACTACTCGGACAGGCATTACGATGCATATGAAGATGAATAAAAGGAAATAATACAATTAATAGTGGAAATAAAATAGAAGAAATAGTGTGCAATGGTTTCATGTAAAATGGTTTTTTTTTAACTAATGGTTTCATATTATAGAGACCTTTGAGTCTCTGGTAGAGGAATTTTTAGAGCAACAGGTAATTAGAAAATATGGGAACTACTTAAAAAAAATATTTGTCAGAGAGAGAGAGCACAAACCCAGGAGTGGCAGGCAGAGGGAGAAGCAGGTTTTCTGCCAAGCAAGGAGCCCATTGTGGGATTTGATCCCAGGACCCTGGGATCATGACTTGAGCTGAAGGCAGATGCTTAGCTGACAGAACCACCCAGGCGCCCAAACCTCTGTAATTTAAATGTGTATTTATGGGAGTGTTAGCCTCATATAAATTTAGAAAAGGCATTGGATTTAGAATCGAAGAAGCTTAGGCCTTGCTTCGGCATTAACAAGCCATTGACCCAAGTCATGCATCTTCTCTTCTTTCTCTCTTTCTCTCTCTTTTGTAATCCATAAAATGAGGGAGTTGAAGAAGATGATCTCTGATCTCCTGTATTAAGTTAGGATTAAATTTTTCAAAGAATATCAGAGATTCAAAACAACAGAAGTTTAAGCAAAATAGATTTTTATTTCACTCTGACAAAAAATCTGGACATAGGCAGCTCAGGGTTGGTGTAGTGACTACAGTCACTGAGACCATTTCCAATTTCTGCTCCATCTGGACTCTTGCCCTCCTGGTCCAAAGGAAAGCTCTAGCTATCAACTCTACATTCATAACAGCGGGGTTGTAGGAGAGGGGAAGAAAGGTACTACTTTTGTTTTCCTCACAGTGGCCAGAACTTATCACATGGCCATATCCAGTGGCAAGAGAGTTTGGAAAATGTAGTCTGTATTCCAGACAGCCATAACCCATGCTATTACTTTAGAATAAGAGTCTTGGGTCAAATGCAGCCTGCTGTTTTTTGTTTGCTTGCTTGTGAATAACATTTTATTGAAACATAGCAGTGCTTATTTGTTTACACAAGACTGTGACTACTTTAGCACCCAAACATTAATTGTAACAGGTACTGTCTGACCCATAGAGTGGAAAACATTTATGACCCGGTCTTTTATAAAAATAGATAAATAAATAAAACTTGCCACCAATAGGGGACTACTAGTGTTTCTAGAAGAAGAAAAGGTAGTCATCAAGGAATAAGTAGGAATCTCTGTCATAGCTCACAAATTCTGTGATTCTATGATAAACAAATAGGAAACCCAAACAATTAATTTCATATAATAGAGGAAAATTTTGAAAATGTTAATAAACACATTAGTTGCTAAAACATACTAGTAAATATTGAAACACTAAGTTCTTTCTTGCTGTAACAGGTTGAAACTTGAGTTAAACCTGTTAAATTGCCTTCTTTTTTATTCTGTCCACTTCCACATCTTATAGTGGTTGCTTTCATTTCCAGTCCAGTTGTCTAAGATGTTGGCTACTCCTCTCCAGCTTTGAGTAACAATTTACTTTATTAGGCAGGTATCTTGCGTAGTCTTCATCTTAGTGAAAATAAAAATGTGAAAAGATAAAGGGCTACCTTTGATCCTGGTGAAGCTCCCCCACCCCCCAGTGTAATATCTGGATCCGATAGTGAACGAGTACCATCACTGTGAGAAGGGTCCATAGCAATTAGTTGGGAGGTACATTTCATTGACTGTTGCTACACTGTCATTTTTTCTTTTGCTGGTTCAAATGTCATTTTGGGTGAAACCTAAAATATTTATTGCATTTTCTTATTCTTTTAGCTTTTTTTCTTTTTTCTTTTAAAAGAGTTTATTTATTTATTTGAGAGAGAGAATGTGAGTGGAGGGAGGGGCAGAGGGAGAAGGAGAGGGCAAGAACCTCAGGCAGACTCTGTACTGAGTCTGGAGCTGGCCTCAGGGCTTGATCTCGTGACCTTTAGATCATGACCCGAGTCGGAACCAAGAGTTGGACGCTTAACCAATGGAGCTACCGAGGGACCCCTCTTTTAGCTTTTCAAGATATATTAGTGTCTTCCTAAAATAAATTTTATTTGCAAATGTGTGATTTTATGATTCAAAACTAAGAGTAGATAAGGTCTGAACAATAAGGGAAAGAGACTATTGGTGTTTTGCTGAGAGATTTAAAGATGGATCAGTTGGTGGTGCTTGTCGTCGCATTAGGAAGGCACATGAGAACCATGTCATCTGTTTGTTTTCTAGTGCTTTCTACCCAATGCCTCCTTTAAAAAAGTTTATTAATTTATGGATTTCTGGAGCCTGAGTTCTGATAGACAGTAGGTTTTGTGTCCTCCAAAGCTGCTCAGACCATTAGATTACAAGAGTATGTTTCTATTTATAAAACTTATTTTGTGGGTATTATTACCTGGTGGAATTATGCATGTCTTTTGAAACAAAACATCTTTAGGTGAAAAGTACAGAATATATTATACTGATTGTTTTTCTGCCCTCTTTTTTTTAAAAAAGATTTTATTTATTTATTTGACACAGAGAGAGAGGAAACAGGCTCCCTGCCGAGCAGAGAGCCCAATGTGGGACTTGATCCCAGGACCCTGAGATCATGACCCGAGCCAAAGGCAGAGGCTTAACCCTCTGAGCCACCCAGGCACCCCTGAAATGCAAACAACACAGAACAGCCAAAACAATCTTGATAAAGACAGGTTGGAGGACCTAGACTTCTTGATTCCAAAACTCAATAAAAAGCAATAATAACCAAGACAGTATGGTACTGAGTTAAAGCAAACATAAATATCAGTTGAATAGATTTGAGAGCCCAGAAGCAAACCCATACATCTATGATCAACTGATTTTTTGACAATGATGCCAAGACCATTCAATGAGGAAAGAATAGTCTTTTCAAAAAATGGTGCTGGGATAACTGGTCACATGCAAAAGAATGAGGTTGGACCCCTACCTCACACCATATATAAAAAATAAACTCAAAATGGATCAAAGGCCTTAACGTAGAAGATAAGATAAAATTATAATACTCTTAGAAATAAACATAGGAATAAATCTTTGTAACCTTGGATTAGACAATACAACCAAAGGAAAAAATAGGTAAACTGGATTTCATCAAAATTTAAAACTTCTGTACATCAAAGGACACTATAAAAAAAGTAAAAAACGATCCAAAAAATAGGGGAAATATTTGCAAAATATATATCTGATAAGGGACCGATATCTAGAATATATAAAGAATTCATACAACTCGGGGTGCCTGAGTGGCTCAGTAGGTTAAAGCCTCCGCCTTCAGTCCAGGTCATGATCTCAGGGTCCTGGGATCGAGCCCTGCATCAGGCTCTCTGCTTGGCAGGGAGCCTGCTTCCCTCTCTCTCTCTGCCTGCCTCTCTGCCTACTTGTGATCTCTGTCTGTCAAATAAATAACCAAAATCTTAAAAAAAAAAGAATTCATACAACTCAATAATAAAAGAAAAATAAAGTAATTGAAAATTGGGCAAAGGATCCGAATAGACATTTCTCCAAAAAAGATATACAAATGATCACATGAAAAGATGCTCTACCTCATTAGTTATCAGAGAAATGCAAGTTGAAACCACAATGAGATACAGCTTTAAACCCACTCAGATGACTATCGTCAATATTATCTGTGATATTAACAATTGAAGATTGGAAGAAATTGACTCTCTCACACACTGCTGGTAGAAATGTCAAATGGTGTACCCACTTTGGAAAACAGTTTGGCCCTTCCTCAAGCAAGAGTCACCATATGATTCAGAAATTCCATTTCTAGGCATATATCCAGGAGAAATGAAACATATGTTTGCATTAAAACTTGAACATGAATATTCATAGCAATATTATTTATAATAGCCCAAAATAGGAACAACCCAAATGACCATTGATTAATGAATGGATAAATCAAATGTGATATATCAGTGCAATGGATTATTTGGCCATAAATAGGAATGAAGTACTGATACATGCTATAATATGGATGAACCTTGAAGACATTAGGCTAAGTGACAGAAACCAGGCAGAAGTATTGTATGACTCCATTTATATGAAATGGCTAGGATAGGCAAATCCATGGAGACTGAAAGTAGACTAGTGGTTGTCTAGGGCTGAGGGAGGAAATGGATGTGATAGCTAATGCATACAGAATTTCTTTTGGGGGGTGATGAAAATATTCTCACAATGATTGTGAGATTGGTTGTATATCTCAAATTATTGAACTGTACACTTAAATAGATGAATTGCATGGTATGTTAATTATAGCTCAAGGAAGCTGTAAATTTAAAAAAAAAAAAAGAGGAACAGAATATTCAGATTAGTGAGTTGACTGTGTTTATCAAATGGCTGTTCTGGTCCTCCTCAAGAAATTGGTAAGATTAAAACAGTTTCTAAGGAGCAAATCTCCACTCACCCCCTGGGGGTAAGGGCGTTCTAACAAGTACGGTTAGGTGTTTAGAAGTTTGTCTCAAAATGTCATATAAATAGAGTTTTTAAAAATCTGCTTGCTTCTCCCAGGGGAGGGATAGCTTTGTCAGGCTTTTGTGGCTCAGCTATTAGTGGGCGAAATGACGGTCAACCATCCTCAATGGGAAAACTCCGAGAGCTGCTGGGTTCGGACAACAATGGAAAGGAGAGAAGTTGAAAACTGCTGACAGAAAATGGATCTTGCCCACAGGGCCTCTGAAGAGGCTTTGCGTTTGGCACCAGCCCACATCTGTAGGCTTTGCCTCTGTGAACGGAAACTAAGTGCAGTAACCCAACACCAGGGTCTTTGCTTGAGGCTTATTTTGATAACTGAAAAAGTCACCAAGACTTTATTATTCTCCTGTGAAATTTCCTCTGCAAGAGACTTTTTCCTCCTTTGCAGTAATTTGGTTCAAGCTTTTGCTATTTCGCCGTTAAGTTGCCCAGAGCCGGTGAAAAATGGAAGTAAACATCTGATTTTTGCATTTCATCATTTCAAGTTGTTTTTGCCCTCTGTGGTTTTATTGCCTAGATGCAGAAAACACTTAGGTTTCTAAGCCATAAAAGATGAAATATTAATTTGATTTGATTTTTGAATCCCTTTCATGATACAGCTTGGCATTGGCTTTTATGTATTATTGTAGCCAGAGCTTTGCAAAAACCTGAAATGAAAAGTGTGGTTGTTTTCTCTCCTGAATGTACCTTTTTTCTACCTTTCCTTCAGTCAGTGTTCTCGAGACCTTGAATCCCTGAGATTGGGAATCTTATATTTCCCTCCAGTTACCATACACAGTCTCCCTGTGTTGGCAGAATTGAAGAAAGTGTTATTCTGGGTGAATGAACCCCCTTTGCCTTAGTGGGAATTAAATATGAGCTTTATATTGGTGTCTCCATGAGGAAGTCATGGAGGCGGAGGCCTTTGGAAGCATGTATCCCATTAAAAGCCTTTATTGGTAATTCCAGCAAGGCTGGGCTAGAAATTTCAGAACATTCTCTATTGGTTGGCTGCAGGTGGTCCCATCTGAGCCACACTGTGGCTGTCACCAGGTACTTGAAGAGGAAGCTGTGGTCGGAGAGGTTTGCTTCTAGCACCTTGTCCTCTAACTGAAGCTGCAGACGGGCAAAACATGAGACAGGCTGTCTGCAGCAGCCTTGTGTAAGGCTAGCTACACTGCCAGCTTATCTGCCTCCAGAGAATTCTTAAAAGGACTTCTTCCTTCCGGCCCATAGGCTTCTCTTCAGGAACTGGTGGCTGTTCAGTTTCATACACGTGGGCTGCTTTTCCTAATCCAGCCAAACGAGGCATGGTACCCCTACTTTATAATTTGACTAGATGTTAGGCTATGAAATATTATGGATTTAATGAAAAAATGTTCTCTGCCTTAAAATGGCCACTGAACTATAATATATATTTATAATATATAATGATACATATATTCGTTATAATATATATAATATAATATGTAGTGATAATATATGTTATATATAATGATACACCTAATCATGGTTTGTGAAGGGATTTCTGACATTTTTCACAAGAGTGGTATTGAGATACTAAAGAGAAAGAAATGTATTGTGCTTTTGTGATACTTTGTGGACTTATGTATAGTTTGTGAAAATGTCTGCTTATATTCTCAGGGCATTTAAAATTTGCTGTCATTTTAAAGGTTTGCATTTTTAAAATATTCTCTTCTTTTAGTCCCCTTTTGTTCTTTTATTCCTTGGTATTTATTTCCCATAAGAAAATGTTCGCAAGGAAAAATAGAAGCTTAAAAGGGTAAAATAATTTACCCTGGGTGATTGGAAAAACCTTTATTTTGTATACGATTATAAGCATAGTCTTTGGAAAAGCTAAATGAATTTGAGTTTGTTTCCCTGCTCTATCACTCATTAGATATTTCTGTGATGTGGAAAGAAGCTGCATTCCTTCCAATCTAAGACACCATTAATTGTAAGATGCTCCATGATTTTGAGTTATTATGAAAGGGAAATGCTTTTAATTAGATTATGACATAAGAGTAAGATACTTTTGATTGTGAGACAGTTCTTTTTCAAAGCAATTTGAAATCCATACAATTCCGAGAATGAGATGGCATACTGTATATCAGTATGTGGCATATAGTCTATCTGTGTGTGTGTGTGTGTGTGTGTGTGTAAAAAGAGAGGGAGAGAGGGAGAAAGAGAAAATGAATGAATGAGAATGAACCCGACTGGACTTCCTTCTTTTCTGGATGTCCATGCTGCTTTCTCTTCCCCTCCCCCGTGCCAGGCTGCCTTTCCCCAAGGTAGCAGCAGAGCCTCCAAGTCATAATAGCTTATAATTATATTTTTACTGACTGATTCATAGTCTTACGTTTACGAGCCGTTTCTTTTTCAACTTAAGTAAAGAGAACTTTGGATGTGAAATACATAAAAGGGATCAGTGAACTTAGAGAAAAGAGCATTGAGGACATCTAAGATTTTGAGTTCTTAGTTCACTGCATTCTGCACCACTGTGACTTCACAGTGATTTCACAGAAAGAAGAGTTCTCAGAGGGCTGCTGGCATTACGTGCCTTGTCACCGTTAGTGGCCTGGGAGTTAAACTTTTGCTAATAATGTTCAATTCAGAATTTTGATAACAGTGAAATTTTCCAGACATCATTTAATGCCTGCCAGTTTTAAACTGATATTAGCAGCTTATTTTGGTCCTAAGTTAGATTTTAGATTTCCTTTTTGTAAAATAAGATATAGCCTAGTTTAGGAATAATTGAAGACTGTCATTTGAAGTTTTTATATAATTTTTAAATACAATTTTATATAATTTATATAATTTTAATATAAATTTTAACATTAGTTGTATAATTTTATATAATAAATTCTAAATAACAAAGTTTGCTCTTTCATCCATACATTTCCAGGTCCTGGTAAGTGCTAGAAAGGTATGAAGATAATAAAGATATAGTCCCCACCATGCACAAAAACTTTACAGTCAAGCAGGAAAGAGGTAAACACAACAGACAGTGGCAGGCCCATGACAGGGGTCAGCCCTGGGTACTGTGAAAGTAAATTACTGTTCTTAACAATAGCGATAGTTGTACAATAGAAGTTCCCTTCCCTGAGCCTAGAACATTGTTGATGATGAGCAGGGTCACCTAATCTCATCCTCCCCTTTTTCAGTTCAAGTTTTTTTGGTGTCCCAAATCATGCATTAAGCAGAGGTATATTTTATATGTCTATTTTTTAAAAAAGATTTTATTTATTTATTTGACAGAGAGAGAGACAACGAGAGAGGGAACACAAGCAAGGGGAGTGAGAGAGGGAGAAGCGGGCTTCCCGCAGACCAGGGAGCCTGATGTGAGGCTCCATCCCAGGACCCTGGGATCATGCCCTGAGCCGAAGGCAGAGGCTTAACGACTGAGTTACCCAGGCGCCCACCCCTATATGTCTATTTTCAATACAGATCATTTCTACGTATTGACAAAAACTAGAGTAAAGAGGAAAAATTCTACCAGTAGCTTTAATATTTGATAACTCAGTGAATATCATTTTTCATAAAGACTTTTTGGCTTCACAAAGCTATAACATTATAAGGGCAAGCAGTATTGCAACTCGGGGTAAAAACTTCAAAACTGAATGTTATGGAATAGTGTTTGATAGAAGAGAAAGAAAGGAAGTAGGACAATTAACATGTCAATTTGCTTGGATAAATAAGTAGATATTTATCCAACTAGATAAATTGGATCCAGTTGGATAAATATTTATCCAATATAAATTCCAACTGGAAACCAGTAGGTTGTTCGCAGACCTTTTTGGAAGTAAAGCAGGATCCTCTGCTTTGTGAGCAGTTAATCCATGTATCCCTGAGTTCTTTAGATTCAGATATATACACACAGTAACTAAACAGCTAACAGAGGTTTATATGCTTAACACATTGTAGCTAAATATCAAACAAAGGTCTATATAAAAAGAACACATAGAGGTTTAGTTGGACCATTAGGAGTAGTTTAAATTCACGCCTATAGATAAAATAGCATATAGAAATTTTGCCTAATTCCGATATATTTATTTGTGCAAATGTTAAGCTCATTCATATTAGATAATAATGATGTTCATACTTCTGATGGTGCTGATCACCAACATTTATTAAGTATATACCAGGGGGTCAGACACTGTTTTAAGCATTTCAGGAGGAGTGGAGGCATTAGGAGGGGGTGTTCTCTGGGGACTGCGGGAAGGGGTGTGCACAAGCCACTGAGGCGAGTTTGAACTCAGACGTGGTGAGTGGCAGGTGGGCAGCTTCTGCTGGGAGAGCCCATCTTAGATATTTACAGGTTTCTCTTGCTATCTGAGTCGAGTGTTCCAATAAAACCTTTCCTAAGCTGAAATGGCATAAAGTGGAGATGTAATTACAGTTAATTTATATGGAAAAAATTTTGAGCATTCCCAGACTCAAGAAACAACCTCTTTTAGGTGTTCCGGATACCTCTGGAACATCTTCCTAATGATGTGCAGACTAAATCAAGTTCAGAGCTGCGGGGCCTGATGCTGAGATGCTGAGGGTAGTTGCCAGGGAAGGAGCTTGGCGGGGCCACTCTCACTGGCTCTGTAACCCCTTCTGTGAAGCAAATGCTGAGTGCTATTTTCAGTGCTCACCTTTGTGCCTCTCCCCCCTCCCCCCCCATAAAAATGAAAATCCTCTTTTGGTTTCTTTTAGTTAGCAAACACAGGTACTTAGGTCTTCCATAAATGCGAAGTGGTATGATGTGAACTTGGAAAAGCAGGGGATGCCTGTATTTCCCTCTCCCCCCAAGGGGGTGGGGAACTGGGAAGGACTAGAGAACAGCGTGGTGGTGGGTGGGAAAACCAAATTCTAGCCCCTCCATGCTCTGTACAGTCTGGTTTCCCCAGAGCTGGGGGCTTTCAGAAGGGAGAGTGAGAAGGCTCTACTCTTGTCCCCTGTGCCCTTCCCCAGCACCATCCCATATGTCTAATATTCTAACAATGGAACATTGGGGTCTCTTACTTAAGCTGGAGATCTGAGCGGTGTACAGATTAGCACTAGGAATGGTCAGAAATTCTGTTTGGATGGTGCAGTGAGATTTAAATCTTTTTTTTTTTTAAATTTATTTATTTGTCAGAGAGAGAGAGTGAGCACTGGCAGATGGAGGCAGAGGGAGAAGCAGGCTCCCTGCCAAGCAAGGAGCCCGATGTGGGACTCGATCCCAGGACGCTGGGATCATGACCTGAGCCGAAGGCAGCTGCTCAACCAACTGAGCCACCCAGGCGTCCCTGCAGTGAGATTTAGATGGCAGGGGACATTAGGAGAAAATTTTAAGGGGCTCTTCACTCTGTTTGATATAACCTCATATTTACTGATGACGAATTTCCTGTTTGTAAGAGTTGAATACCAATTTGGATGCATAGTCAAGTAAATTATATTGCTTTTAAATTAAGACTTGAGCTATGAACATGGAGATTTGTTTTGTTTGTTACCCTGGGCATCTAGAACCGTATAAATTTTTCAGTTGAAATAAGAATTTCATAGATGTACCACTTTTACCTTAGAGGTAAAACTTTGCCTATTTATTCATATAGATAACATGTGTACTTTTCCTTAATGATGATGATAGTTTATTAACCAGCTCATTTGAGCCCAGAGCTCTGGTCAATTTACCTAAAAGATTCCAGGGACCTCTTGGTTCTAGGAGACATCTGTGGTGATGTGGACAGAGCACTGGGCTGGGAATCAGAGATCTCGGTTTCCCTTAGATTCTCTCTCTCCTTTGTGTGCACTGCTGGAACAGTCACTTCCCTGAGGTGTCAGTTTCCTCATCTGTAAAAAGGCCATTACTGATTTTATAAAATCAGGACTCTGGTGAGGATTATAAAATGAACACTCGTTGCCAGGCAAAGCTCAGATTTTAGATTAATCTAATCCTTCTCTGCTCCTTTACGTGGGTTGCTGAACACGCTGGAGCGAACCATTCAACCGTGCTCTCCAGGCAGCTGCAGAATTCTGAAATCTAGTATCATCTGGACCCACTGGACTCTCCATTTGCAAAGCCTATTACATATTCTCATTTAGCACTCACTTTGCTTTCCTACGATGATTATTCTAATCCTTGTCTATATTTAAGGTTCTCCATATCCCTTTCCTCTAAGAGTTAGTTTTGTTTTCAGTTATACAGAAAAAAAAAAACACAACACCCAGAAATAAAAACCAAAGCTATATAAAAAAAGAATTTATAGCATGTTATCAATTCTTTTTTTAAAGATTTTATTTATTTATTTGACAGACAGAAAGCACAAGTAGGCAGAGAGGCAGGCAGAGAGAGAGGGGGAAGCAGGCTCCCCGCTGAGCAGAGAGCCTGATGTGGGGCTCGATCCCAGGACCTGAGATCGTGACGCCAGCCAAAGGCAGAGGCTTAACCCACTGAGCCACCCAGGTGCCCCGCATGTTGTCGATTCTTGAAGGAAAGAAGCACAGAAAAAAGACTGGAGTGAAATAGGCCAGAATAAAAGCAGTGGATTTTTGTTCCTTCATACTTCTCTGTGCTTTTCCAGTGTTCTTTTACAACATGTATTACATGATGTTTGCAAAATAATGGGTGAAAAATGAAACAGAAAAGCTCTAATTTGAGGAGCTGTTGACTAATGCCCCACCATATTCTCCCCTCTCCTGTTCCCAGCCTGAATGAAGGGGTCTCTCTCTCTCTCTACCCCCATCCAGTGCTAATCTGATTATCTGTGCTGTTAATTCCATATTCCCTTGACCCCTCAAGGATCTTGCATTGGCATTAGATAACCTTTTCTCTCCACATTCAAGCTCCCATTCCTTTTTAGTCTATTTTTGTCCGTATATAAAGACACTTAGTCCCCTCCTGTCTTAATAAATGAACTCCCCAAGCTCCAACTCTACCTTGACTCCACTCTTACTCTGGACCCATACCCATTTTTCCTCTTATAGCCTAAGTTCTAGAAAGAGTCTGAATTCTAATCTCTAAATCCTCATCTCAACCTATTGGAGTCTGGGTTCTTCCTTCACAACATTCTTAACATTGCTCTTGCCAAGATCTCTAGTGACATAGTTGGATCATTTCAGTCTTCACCTTATTTTTCTCTTCATACTTCGTTCAGCACAAATACAAATGCTGCTTCTGTGAAGCCCTCCTTGATTTCTCCCAGGTAAGGCTCAGATGCTTTTTATCCCTGTATTCTCCCTGTCTTTTGTATAATTGTTTTATTGTACTCTAATTTGTATATTTCTATTTTGGATTATAAGGTTCTTGGGGCAGGTTTTTTTAGTTTTTTAAAACTGTGAAATGTAATGCACACAAAAATACATTAATCAAAATTCAGAGCTAATGAATAATCATGAAGTGAACATTTGTGTAACTGTTACCCAGGTCATGGCATGGAGTGTTTTCAGTAGTCGAGGAGCCCCCTGTATCCTTTCCTGACCCCACCTATTCCCCTACTATCTTGGGTTTATGACACTTACTTCTTGGGTTTCCTTCATAGTTGCACTGCCTGCATATGCATTCCTAAACAGATCATTTGGTGGTACCTGCACTTGAACTTTTTACGAATGCCATCATGTCATGTGTTCTGATCTGTTTTGCTTCTTTCATTGAACATTGTATTTGTACGATCCATGCTCATGGTTGTTTGTTATTATATTCCCTCCTGTTTATTGCTGTGTAGTGGACTTTTGCTACATGAACTTAGAACAGGCAATATATCCAGTGATGGATTTTTGGTTTATTTCCAGTTTTTGGCTATTATGAGGCTTCAAATATCTTGTACACTTCTTTTGGTCCCCACATGCTTGGGTTTCTTCAAGGTATAGATCCAGAAATAGAATTACCTGTCACAGGATATGTATATCTTCAACTCTATCAGATAAGGGCAAACTGTTTTTCAAAGTAGTCTCACGATTTACATCCCACCAGCCGTGGAGAGCGCCCATTGCTTGGTATCTTCGCCAGCATGTGGTCATATCGGACTTCTAAATTTTTATGAACACAGATGGTGTAGAGTAGTATTTTACCATGTTTTAATCTGTATTTCCCTCTTAGCAGAGAGAGTGAACATCTTCTGGGTTTATTGGCCAGCTGGATTTCCTCTCCAGTAAGGGGCCCATTCAAGTTCTGTTCACTTTCTTAGTGGGTGGCTTGTCTTTATTTTATTGCTTTGTAAAAGTTATTTTACATTTTGGCTATGAGTCCTTTGAAAAGAAATTATACTATAAAATCATACACATTGAAGATTTGTTGATTACGGTATTTTTAATTTTGTACTTTAATACTAATAAGTAAGTAGAAACAGAGTAATTAGAAAACAAATTATAGTATATGTGACTTCACTTAATCCTGTCCTTCCCTTCTTCTCTCTAGGTGTAATTATTGTCCCCAGTGCTGGTGTTGGCATTGTCCTGGGAGGCTACATTATAAAGAAATTGAAACTTGGTGCAAGAGAATCTGCTAAACTTGCCATGATCTGCAGTGGTGTGTCTTTACTGTGTTTTTCAACCCTATTTATTGTTGGGTGTGAAAGTATTAATCTAGGAGGCATAAACATCCCATATACAACAGGGTAAGTAGCTTCAAAGAGCCATTTCATGTCATTTTGATTGTGGAAGAAGTACAAAGCCCTGTAGTGTTTGTACCCCAG